>JANAVB010027598.1:16688840-16803840 GCA_029216955.1 Iris pallida
TTGTGAAGTGCTACTTCTGTGAATGACTGAGGAACATGGTCTATCATGGTACATGATCCAACCCATGTTCTTGTTTGATTGTTGGGTTGGTTATTGTGCTGCGATAGGCTATCGACCGAAGTCACGATCAGGAGATTTTATTGTTTATACCTTTTAACTTATGTGAAAGTTATAGAGTACGACACGTTCCGACCCCATACGGCACCTTTTGTCCTTGTTTGGTTGTAAGGGTGCCATATGGGTTCGAAGATGTTGCGCTACCCTATAATAGTAGCATAAGTATTACTATTATCAATCATTCTATTAACTGGGTTTTTAATCTTAACTCTTGTGCCCCTTTGGCGGTACTTGCTATTCGGGGCTGACCCGCTGGTTTTGTTTGGCCAGATCCCGTAGCAGAGCCAGAGGACACGATCTTCCTCCCTGACATCCATGGTGCATACTAGGAGCATGGCAGTTCGGGGACTCGAGTGGGTTTCTTCTCCACCACTCCTGCTTATACTTTTGCGGCGTTTAGCCACCGGCACCTGTTAGCCGAATTACTTGATATTTTGTGTCAGTACATAATTGTAATTAAACAGACTGCAGCTGTGTATAATTTTGTACTCCTGACTCTCCGAGATAGCTAAATTATGAAGCTAGTCTCTCATGATCATTTTGATGAAGCGTCGGGGACGCCTTACTGCTTTATCTTTAATGTTCATCTATTTCCTGATGTGATTTGATTGATTGAGACATAGAACTCTGTGGGACCATAGGAGACTTGATTGTAGCATGTACCCCCTAGTCTCTCGACAGCCACGATCGCCGTATGACGTTACGTACCTCATATGGTGTAGCTGGCCTAGTCCGTCTCCGTATTTCGGTACTGGGGCATGACATCGATCACCATATAAATAATGCCTCCGGAGCTTGAGGGCAAACACAACCGCAGCCAACTCAAGATCGTGCATCGGATAGATTTTCTCATGGTCCCGACAAATCTGGAGAACCACGTAAAGATGCTTCATGTACTCATTCTCAATCTGATGAGATCTAAATACTGCCTTGGATATATTCTGACTCTGATCTAATGGTATCTAGACTGCAATTCAATATTTAAAAATACAACTACAGTACTCAGCTGATCAAACAGACATTTATCCTTGGCAAGGGATACCTATACTTCACGATCACCGCATCAAGCTAACGATAGTCATTAACCATACATGATGAACCATCCTTCTTCTTCTCAAAGGGCTGGAGTGCCAATGCAATCTACTAGCATGAATGAATCCCTTGATCCTAAGCTCCTCAATGGCCTGATACGGCACCAACAACTTTGAAGGGGACATCGTGTAAACTCTCGCTGATACTAGCTTTGCTCCCGTAATCAAATGAATATAATACTAAATCTCCCGAGCTGAAGGCAAACCCAGAAGCTCATTAGGATATACTGATGGAAACTCACAAACCACTCTGGGCAACTGTACCTCCTCTGGAACTGCCATCAGTAAGACCACTGAAGAAGACTCCACCTTGTTTCTTGAGAATGAGAACTTCACCCTACCATGAAGATGAAAGATAACCTTGCCAAATATGGCAATCTATCAAAGCGTGTCAAGCATTCAACCAGATTCATGCTTAGGACGACATCATAATCGTCCAAAAAAAACTCTACCAACCTAGCGAGAAACTCCCTCATGCACACTATGGCTCTATATGAGGCATAAACTCGATCTACTCCCATGAGACAATTACCAATAAGTATATTCAACCTTACAGACAATGTCTCAGGCTTCCATCCAACTCGTGTCGTAATTCGTACATATATAAACGAATACAAAATACCAAAATTAAATATTGAAATTGAATGAGAGGGAATTAGAATGGTACCAGTAACCAACTCCCCTGCTGCTAATGTCTCATCAAAGGAAATTGTGTAACCTCGGATATGACCTCTGGATAATGGATTCCTCTGCTGTCGACCTCTCCATCTCCAAACCTGAGCCTGAGCATACTGTTGAGGCCTCTGCTGCTGGAACTGCCGAGACTACATCGGTAATGGTCTCCGAGCTTGCTGCTGCTGAACCGGTACTGGCACCCCAAATTGCTGAAGTACTGGCTAAAAGGATGCTGAACCAGCCGAACTCCTCTGAGGACAAGTCCTTATCGTGTGGTCTAATGCTCCACAAGCTAGGCACAAGCCCTGAGCCCTACGGCACTCTGACAACACGTCCTACCTTCCCACAACGAGAATAGCCAACAAAAGTAGACTGCCTCTGCTGCTGAAGACGCGACTGAGATGACTGCTGAAGGGAAACTGCTGGAGTCGGTCTCTTCGAAGATCCAATCGTCAAAGCTCGAACTGTTGGAGCTGGTGTCGATGACTGAAAAGATGGTCTCCTCTGAATGTGAGGCTTCTTCTAGCCCTCAACTCTATCCCCAATCCTCTGGGGTGCATACTCATGCCTCCTAGCTGCTCTTATTACGGCATCAAAAGTCTGTAACTCATGTTGCTCCACTCCCAAGATGATCTCTGTATGAAGTCCCTACTGGAACCTCCTTGCCCGATCTAACTCGTTCGCCATCATAGAAGGGACAAACCGACTAAGCCCGTTAAACTCTGTCGCATAACTATCAATGGTCATGCCCATCTGTGCTCGAACAACACCCTCTGGCTTCTCTAGCTGAACTGGCACTCCTGGCTGAATAGGGAGAACTGGCATCTCTGCCTTTGGGTCAACTATAAACTCTGCACCTGAATGTTGGGACTAATCTACCATAACTGGCCTAACAGAAGATTACTGACCTGCCATTGGCAGAACCCAAATAAGATGGTCCGAAGGATTAAGAACAGAGCCCCTAAAAGTTAAAGGACACAACGATCAAGTCGAGGGAACAGAAAGGATCAACAATCCAAGCAGATATCAGGTCAAATATCAAATGTAGAGAGTAATACGAAGGATATCTATGGAGAAAAAATTATGACTGAGATAACTACCAGCAACCCCCACATATCTGATAAATCAGACCTGCATGGGCCACCACTAAAACCTATGTTATGCCCCAGAACCAGAATACTGGCAAGTAGGGACAGACCAGGCCAGCTATGTATACCAAAGTACTCCAGTACTCCGAAATAATGTATAATCTGTATAGATGGGGGTCGCTACTACAATCCAACAGGCATTCCTAGGTCAAGAATCCTAGATATCTCAATCACAGGCAATAAATAATGGACAAGAAGTATGATCATCTGGAATATAAAATAGTAAAGCATCCCAAACCATCATATATCAATGATCATGAAGCTAGTAATACAGAATGAAGAACTAGCTAGAGTAATAGTCATACATGATAAGCTCTAGCTATAGTCTAGAATACGTACATCAAGTCTAAACCCGTAGGTTAAATGTCAAGTCCAAACACGAGCTAAACAAGTGCTCCGTGGCAAAAAGCCTCAAAAAGAATAATGTACATAACTAGTGGGCAAAAAGAAGGAACCCACTTAGGTACTCTGGTGCTCTGAGTAATCACTGACGAGTGGAAGGTACGGAAGATCTTCTGACATCTCTACCATAACTGGACAAACAAAACCAGTAGGATCAGACCCCCAATAGCAAGTACCACAAAGGAAGCCAAACTATGAACTAAAACCAGCATGCAAATCATAGCAACTCTAAACTAAAGAAGCAAACACAGGACAAGAATGATGTAAAGGTACCACAAGAATATGAAAGAAAACTTAAAATATGTAAGAAAGTAGCAAGTAAACATGTGAATATACAGGGTATATAGCATGTGATAAAACCGAGCATGTGGGACAAGCGGTAAGGACAAGCATGCAAGATATGTTGTGAAACTAAGACTATAGCAAAAATTATAGCATGTGAGAAAATAGCAGGAAGCTAAGTACTGAAATAAGATAAATTGGAACAAGACTAGACTAAACAGGAATGGATCCATCCATCAATCACGGCCAAACAATGAGTATGGCTTGATACTTTAGCTAACTAGGGTTGTCACAATCCTAATTACTAACATATGCAAGTTTAAGAAATTCGATTCCAGTTACATGTCTGCTGCTACCGAAATGATCTAAGCCAAAAGGAAAACAAGTATAGCAGACACATTATAGCAAGATACACGTGTCCTAGAGAAGTTCCCCACTCGACGGTGTGTTGGAAGAGTGCTCATCATGACAGATAACTCCAAATCTTATGTATATATATATAAGGCCAAGACCAAAGGGGCAACAGGTAACTGGGAAAACCTTACCTCCCAATGATCTAGATAATCAAGCTAGTTATATAAATCCTAACATTTTCATTCAGGATTTCGGGTGTGACATTCTGCAGAATCCATCCTCGACATGAGAGACATGCGAGACTAGATAAGACAAGCAAGAACGTGCACTATAATAAGCCACAACAAGACATGACAATATCAAGACAAGCATCAAGACCGGTGTGCGCTACGACGAGCCACTAAGGTAACTGGACATGTACTGGAATCAAGAGTGCACCATGATAGGCCACTATCTAGTGAGCTAGGAAAGGACATGTACAAGAGTGCACCACGACGGGTCACTATCAAGTAAGTATTGAATATGGCATAGACTGTAAAGTATAATAACTCTGGAAGGCATAGCAATACATAGTGAGTATAGAAAACATATGAACATAAGCTAGTGTCAAATGTATATAGGGTGTACAATCATTCTCTAAGTATAGAAGGTCATCTAATCATGTTAAGAATTCATTACAGTCGAAGAAAATATCAAAAACGGACAAAAACGGGCAGAAACGGGCAAAAATAGCCTAACAGGATCATCCGGCGGATTACTGCGAATTACCGGCGGATTTTCTGAAGTGTTACATCAAGTTTAGTGGTGCAAGCTCGGATTTTCTGATGGATTTCTGCGGATTTTTGCGGATTTCCGACGGATTTTTGGTACCGTCACAGAAAGTTGATTCTTGAAAACTCAAAACTTGTTTCGGCCATAAAAACTTCGTTTTAAATCGAAATTCAGATTTTCAAAAATAAAAATTGCATGAAATTTAATTCCCTACAACAAGGGAGTATTAGTTTTCACAAATTCAAATATTTGATAGATCAATACCACAAAATACTCTAAAAATAGGTTTTCAGGAAACCGAAATGGGTTCCGATTTTCACCAAACTCAAAATCTATGTATACAAGCTTGGTGAGGACCTCATATATGCATAAGTGACTCGGATCCCTGATGGTAACACCAGTATCACTCTTGATACCGAGTTTTCTACTAAGTCAATATTGGATTTCAACAGAAAATCAAAATCTAGTTCTAACTAAATTTAGAAACATACATATAGACGAGAATCACAAGGAAAATATATTTAACAAAATGAATTTAGAACAATTCTGAGCATTTAATACCAAGGAAAACAAAAATGACAATAAAATAATATCGTTCATGAATTTGGCAAGATTTACTTGCCTAGGTTAAGCTCCAAGCCTAATCTTCTACTCCTCCTCCTAGGGGGTTAGACCCCACACCCAAGCCTCAAGGCCGAGCTCTTGGCAAGTTCCAAAGGGGTGAGAAGTGAAGAAGAAATGAAGAAAGAGTGAAAGAATGATAAGAGAAAGGAGAGAGAAAGTGAAATGGTATATATAGAAGGGGGAATTAATTTTGACCATTGGATGGTGATCCATGTCAAAATCTAAATCAATCATGGTCATTCAAACAAAACCATATATTCATTGGGTAAAAGGGTGCATTTGTACTATTTACGAAAATATCTAAACACTATTCATCAAAATATCTAGAATACTATTCACAAAATTATCGAAAATATTATTCATAAAAATATCTAAAATCGAAAATATCTAAAATATGGAATATCTGTCCGGGGGGGAGGGTATGCCGTCGGTATACACCTGTATACTGGTGGTATGATGGTCAAGGAGAAAATCTATAAGTTGAGAAAAATTTAAAGTGTTCCAAAAACCAAGAAAATACGAAATAAACTGTAAAATATGTATTCGTATATAAGTACCAATACTATGAGACGAGTCTCACAGGGCGCAAGTCGGCCACGGGGTCTGGGTTAGGGTTTAGATGATATGAGCCTCTTTCCTCTCTCGCCCATATATATATATATATATATATATATATATATATATATTATTTTATTTATATATATATATATATATATATATATATATATACATACTCTGTTTACACAGAGCCTTGGGGGGTTCGCAAACATGGGTCTCTTTGCTACTCGCGAGATATTGCCCAATATCTCGTGAGTTTTACTTTTTTTAAAAACTACATATATAACAATTTTAATATATATAAAGTAACTTGCAATAATTCCATTAAAATTCTATAAAAATACTAAAATCTGAATAATTAATCTAACCCAAAAGATTTTATTATTATTATTATTATTATTATTATTATATATATATATATATATATTAAACAAAACCCCTCCTTTTATTAAACACGGCACAGAGCCAAAATTGACTACGTATACAAGGCGCAAAAGCAAAAGCCTATACAAGTATACCGCAAAAGGGATCTAAGAGGGGGGGCCAACTTGACTCCGCAAAGCTAGGAGGGATCGAGGACCAGAATGCTTTCGGGCTGTGGGAGCACAGGATGCTCCTTTTGCTACATTGTCGAAATATTTTCTTAATGAGCTGGCCGGCTGAGTATTGGTGACCTTCATATCTCGCCTTATTGCGATTCTTCCAAATCGCCCACGTAGCGACCGCTGCAACGATCTGGTGGCCATGGGAAGCTGGGCCCAATTTGTCCGCCAGATCGTGGAAGCGTCCACCCCCAGGAACTATATTGAAGTGTCGGTTGAGGGTCTTCCAAATTTTGCCCAGCAGGCTCCCCTAGCTGAAGATGTGGTCAATAGTCTCTTCCTGAAGGTCGGTACAGCAATTGCATGCTGACGCTAAGCTAATCCCAATGGAGTTAAGGATATCATCCGTCGGTAGTTTCTTCCTGATGACTCTCCATAAGAGGAAGGACCACTTCTTAGGGATACAGGAATGCCAATAGCGCGCAAGGTTGTGATACGACTAACCGTCCCTCTGGATAGCGCATCTCGCCGACCTAACCGAAAATGCCCCTGAGGCCTCAAGCGTCCACCTCAACCTGTCATCCTCGTGACTGAGGCTAAGCCCGTGTGTACAGATGCTGTCAGCAGTTTCGTTACCTGACCATTCGCGAATCTTGTTCTAGTTTCAGTCGTTGTTAGTGGGGTTCGACAAGTCTCTGATCCTCCTGTTGCTGGGGTTCGCCGCCAGACACAAAATTAAGTTGTCCCCAAGCCATCTCTCCAGTAATGGATCCGATTTGCCGCCGCCCAGAGGGAGTCTAATTGCCGGCTCTGCGAGATCGCGTCCGATTACGATACGCCGCCAAGCCGCAGAGGCCCTGCTGTTGGCAGTGGCAACTGATGGGTGGTTGTGTTTGAAGTACCTGGCTTTCATAAACCTGGTCCATAAGTTCTTCTTCGTACGGAGGTTCCACCATAATTTCATCGAGAATGCCTTAACGATGTGTGTGAGCTTGGAGAATCCCAGACCACCATCCTCTGTGGGTTGAGCCATGGCTTCCCATCTAGCCCAATGGTGTTTTTCTTGACCTTTATTGTGCTTCCAGAAGAAATTGCAAAAGATTTGCTCGATCAAAGAGAGGACTTTCTTAGGCGGGGAACACGCCGCCAGAGTATAGATAGGAATGGAGGTGAGCACATTATTGATGAGGATCATCTTGCCGCCTGGGGATAAGGTGGCATTATGCCACCCCTCGAGTTTCTTCCTAATCCTAGTGATCAAGTTCTCGAAGATGCCAGTGTTGGATTTGCCGTACACAAGTGGGCAGCCGAAATAGTTGAACGGAGGGTGGGTCATTGAGAAAGAAGTTAAGTTGGAGAGGCTGATTGCATGCTCTCTTTTGATGCTATTGTGGGCGTATATAACGCTCTAGGATTGATTGATCTTCTGCCCGGAATATCTACAGTACCTCTCCAGGGTGTTGTGAACCACATCCAACGCTTCGACCTCACCAGAAGAGAAGATGAGTAAATCGTCGGCGAAGGCTAGGTGGGTGATGATCGGGCATCCGCTGGAAGTGTAATAGTGTTGGAAGTTCAGAATGTTGACAATGTTGTTAAGGTTTATGCTCAGAGCATCAGCAGCTATGATGAAGATAGTGGACGAGAGAGGGTCGTCCTGTTTAACGCCGTGACTAGATTTAAAAAACCCCTCGGATTGCCCATTGATAACCGTGGAGAACCATGAGTTGCTGATGGATCTCCACACTGTGTTGGTCCAATTTTTCGAAAATCTGAAAGATCTGAAGACCCAAATCATAAATTGCCAATCCAGTCTGTCATAAGCTTTCTCCATGTTGATTTTGACGATGATATTGTCCCCTCTAGCTGGAAACTTTATGCATGTGATTAATTCTTGAGCCAGCATAATATTGTCCTGGATGTCCCTCTCACGAACAAAGCCGCTCTGTTCCTCCGATATTATTTTGGGGAGCATATTAGCCATTCTGGTGGCGATGATCTTGGAGATAATTTTGTTGGTGAAGGTGCAAAGACTAATTGGTCAAAAATTGTAGAAGTTTTTTGGATTATCTTCTTTCGGGATGAGGATCAGCTTGGCGCTGGAGATGGCCTTAGGGTAAGTAGTACCTTCAAGGAATGCGATTGCCTCATCGGTGATGTCCTGCTTGATAATGTCCCAACAGGTTCGAAAGAAGATGCCCGAAAACCCGCCTGGGCCAGGGGCACTGTGCTCGTTCAGAGCCCAAACTGCTTCTTTTACTTCCTGTTCGGTCAGGGGACGTTCCAACTGGGCGTTGTCGGCGTCATTAATGAGGCTGGAGATTTAGTCCAGGAATGTACTGTCTTTGTGAACCATTTCTTTGGAGAATAATTTGGAGAAGAAATCTGCTGCGGTCGCTTGGATGTTCCTATAGTCGGTTATGAGGTTCCCATTCTCGTCTGTAGTATGGTGAATCGATAGTTTGTGTCTTCGACCGTTGACGTAGGCGTGGAAGAATTTCGAATTCTTATCCCCATCGCTATCCCATTTCAGCCTCGCTTTCTGCTTCCAGAAATCTGACTCCACATTGAGCCTGAATTTGAGCATTGCCTTGGTGAGATTCAGGGCTGTCCTGGCCGTAGGGGTACGATCCGAAGCGAATCTGGTTTCGGCATGGGTGACATCGTCCTCTACAACCCGAACGGCTTGAAAATGTCTCTGTAGGAACGTTTACTCCAATAAGATAGCGCTTTCCTCGTTGCTTTGAGCTTGTTGCTCACCCGTATGAGGGGATTAAAGGAGTCGTCACGCTCCCACGCTTCCGCAACGATGCCCAAAAATTGGGGGTAATCGATCCAGAAGTCGAGGAATTGGAAGTTCTTTTTTGGTAGCGTGGTATTGATTTTCATTTCCACCAGCAGAGGGGCGTGATCAGATTCAGTGGAGTTGAGGTGGAAAAGTTTGGTATTAAACCTCATTCCTTGCCAGAAAGCATTCGTGAGGGCTCTGTCCAATCGAGAGTATTGACAGCATTCTCCTTCCTGTATGTTGCACCAGGTGAACTCGTTGCCGTTGAACTGGAGGGGGGTTAGATGGGCGTTGAAGATAAAGTTGTTGAAGTCTTGCATGGCTGTTATTGGGGGGGCCGACCTCCGATTTTCTCTTCTCCGCTGGTGATCGCATTAAAGTCCCCTATGCAAAGCCAAGGGGAATTGATGTTGTGGATATGGATGTCGAGAAGGTCGTTCCAGAGGTGTTTCCGCTCTGCGATATCACAGCTGTCGTGGACCGATGAGAGAATCGTACGTTCGGAAAGCACGGGGTGATCCACCCAGTAGGAAAGTGCTTGCCCGGAGTCCTGAATGACTCTGATGTTGACGTCCTTAGTACAGAGGATCCAAATATCATGTCTGCCTGCTACGGCCACTGGAAGACCCAGCAGTAGTTGGATAGACTTTAATCTTTTGGGGAGAATTTTAGGTTCGATAATGATGAGGATAACGATCTTGTGGATTTTCCTAAGGCTGGAGATTCTCCTCGATGTCGGTTTGTTCGCCAGACCGCGGACATTTCATGATAGGATGTTAAGCATTAGTGTGGTTGTGAGAGGGTTTTTTGTTCCACTTGGCGGTAGATCTGGTTTAGACTGTTGATGTTTCGGTGCTTCCTATCTGGACAATTTGCCCGCACAAGGTTGGCGCTTCTTCCTTTGACGAGGTGGTAGGATCGTTGGTGGAATGCTCTAGATTGACCGTGGGGTGTCCAATCAATTCCCTAGCGGAGTCCGTGGTGGAATCCTCTGTGGGGATCGCTAGGGAGTCACCGGCGCTTCCCATAAGAATAATAGCTTGCTGGAGGGGGAAACCTGCAGCTAGGACCTGTAGTCCTCTCCTGGCTTGGTCTGGCCCTAGGATTGCAAGGGCTTCTTCGACAGAGATTTTGCTGGTGTGTTGTTGGTCAGCGTTACTGGGGATGATAGCTAGGATGTCTTCGAGAGGTTCCTTGTCGGTGTTTTGTTGATCTGCCTTGCTAGTATCAGTGATCTCCTATTCTCCCTCTGATGTGGGAGGATTGGTCGTTCTCTCGGGAATGGATGAGGTAGTTAGAGGGCATGCTGACTCTGCCGGTGCTTCCGGTTCACTCGACTCTAGAAGGTCAAATTGGTTGGAGAGTGCGATTTGATGGGAGCTGAAGGGGATCAAAGCCTTGCTGGTGCACTCGCTCTTGTCTGTCTTCCCGTCGCTGGATTTGAATCGCGTATGCGTGTTCGGAAGAGGTAGAAGGGGTGGCTTTGTAGTCCTCATCTCAGATTGCTCGTTGTCTTTCCGACCAGATTTCTTTTTGAGTTCTGAATGAAGATGATGGCAGTACTTCGGAAGGTGACCTCTTAAGTGACAGTGGCTGCAGAACAAAATGTGGTTGTCGTAGAGGATTTGTTGTGTGTGAGTCTGGTTGGCCAGCTCGATGGTGATAAAATTTGGTGGTTCTGAGGAGAGATCGAGTTCCAGGCAAATTTTGGCATAATGAGCCTTGGTGAGGTTGTTGGTCTCAGGCGCCGTAGCCACGTATGTCCAAAGGAATTGGCAATGCGTCTGAGAGCCGCTGGGACAAAGTATATTAGGGGGAGGTTTGGCAGGGTCACCTAGGCAGCGACCATAGAATAGTCAACTTTGGTGTTAATGTCTGGTGTCCACTTGATTATCTTCATCTGGTGGGCATCGATCCTGCAAGTTCCCTTGGACCATACGGCCGTGTGGTCGCAATCAGAGGAGAGGTGGAGAATAATATGTCTGGGGTCGAGGGGGCTACTCGATACTCTGAGGAGAGTTTCCAACTGGCAATCGCCTCCTGCACCCTGGAAAGTTTGGGGCACCCGATGGAGAATTTTATGATGAAGGTGTGAGGGAATAAAGATGACAAAGAAGACACTTCCAGGTCAGAGAAAGGAATCATGGGAACAGAGTAATCCTGATGGTACTCAATGTCCGGGAGAGTAACGTCAAGGATTAGGGGCACTGACGCGGTAGCCAAGTCCGGTCGAAGCTTGGAGGCGTACTACGGGAGGATCACTTCGGGTGCTGGAGGGACCAGGGTCCCGCCACTGGAAGGCGGAGGAGAGGTCAGGATGGAGACGAGGCCGGGGCAGGGCTGTGGGGACGCGAGAGCGTCCGGTAAAGGCCTGTTCAGAGAGGGATAAGAAGAAGAACCTGCCGAGGAGACGGAGGGGGACGGGTCGGGGGCCGCTCTCTGAACGGATGAGAGCGCCATCGTCACGCCAAAACCGGCCAGAAGGGAAGGGGGAACGCCCTGGGCCGCCGGGGGGTCTCCGACAGCGACGACGCCAGGGTCAGGCCGACTAGTCTGGGTCGCGAGGGGGGTCCCGGAGAAAGGGAGGCGGCTGGGGGTACGACCGGGAGAACAACGGAGAAAGGGGAGCTGGAAGTTCGGGCGGGCGAAGGAGGGGTACTGGTGGGGAGGGAAGATAGCGAAGCAAAGGAGGGGTCCTGCGAAGACAAGAGGGAATTGCGATGCATGGATTGGAGAGTGAGGGGGTTGTGCGTAAAGTGGAGGGGATGATGGTCAGCGTAAAGTTGGGGTGGTTGGAATGGAGAGGCATAAAAAGATGAGGGTATGAAGGGCCTGCCAGCATAATAGGAAGGAGAGGCGTAATAAGGGGAAAATACGCTGCTCCACCAAAAACCGGAGAACCGGGGTGGACAACGATGGTTCCCTAGAGGGGCCCACCTGGAAAAATTAGAGAAAGCTCGGGCTACGCTCGATAGCGTAAGCGTAAAGGGAAGGGGCTGCCTCGAGATGTGTGCCGAAGGCAGCAGACCCGAGGTACCTGACGGTGGGAAGCCCGAAACCTGTACCGCAGAGGGGCTCCCCACCCAATGGGATACCATGCCTGTTTAAAAATTGAAATGAAGCGGCTGAAGGGGCTCCCGGCCAGTGGCTAGCCGCTGAAGGGCTCCCGACCCAGGAGGGGGCGGTCGCAAAGTCGGCCACTGGAGGCGACTCAGGGGATCGTACCAGTTCGAGAAGAACGGGCCGCCAGGCCTGGAGACAGCTGCGTCGGGCGGTTGAGAGGGAAGACCGAAAGAAAGGAAGAAAGGAGGAGGAGACGGATCCGAGAGGATGGGGGAAACGGCTGACGGAGTAAGGCCAACTAGCGCAAGACAATCATCCGGCCAAGGCAGAACGGGGGGCCCCGGCGGCTGGGCCGCCGACCGCCTGGGGAGGGGAGAGGAGGGAAAACCAGCCCTGGAGTCCGGGGAAGGGGGAGAGGAGAAACAAGGGGGGCTGGGGGAGGCGGCGCCAGGCGCCGGCGGGGAAGGAACGGAGCTCACGGGGGGCTGATCGCCCCCGAATCGCCATCTGGAGCTCGGAAGAAGACATCATTATCTATTATCATTATATATGTTATATATATATATATATATATATATATATATATATATATATATTTATATATATATATATATATATATATATAAACACTATTTAAAACATATAAAATTTCTAGATAGCAATTCAAAAATTCTAAAACGCAAACTATCGTTACAATATATAAAAAATTCATAATATAGTTTAACTAGTTACACATAATATATAACCAAGTTAAATCATATAAAAAATTAATTAGTAAAGCTACATTTGAATTATACCCTTTTTTGTAGATAGAGATATTACTTCTAAAAAAATAATAAAGTACCTTAAAAAATAAAACAAATAAATTAGAAATTTATGAGGGTTTACATCATACCCAACTTATAAGAATTTCGTCCTCGAAATTAAAAAAATCTTAATATACGAGGACAAGAAAGCTAGAAATGGAAGAATAATTAAATATATTAAATCATACCAAAATCTTTGAAAGGATGAAGGAAATGTTCTGCGATTGAACTCCTAGTTCGATGTAGCCTTCTAAGGGATAGGGTGTACAAAGTTTACTGCTCTACCCAACTTATAGGAGTTGGGTAATCGTGGAAAGTACAGTTAGAGGACTTTTAAGAAGGTCAAATTTCTAATGAGAGGTACTAGAATATGAGGTACTTCTGGTCGTAGTTACGGACTCTAAAGGAAGCCTAGGTATTAGCCGTTTAACATTTTTCATACATTGCCATATTCCATCGAGGCAGTAGGAGAGGTCTTAGTCAACCAAAACTGAAAACAAGTTGGTATAGTGGAATCCATTCGTTGCATAACATAGGTTACGAAGAGATACGGGTAAGAAATCTATAGAAGGAGAATTCGCAGACTAAGAAAAAGTGACTACATAATATGTGAAGAGCCCTATATCATAAGTTTGGTTTTTATAGACCAAATGTGGAGATATGCATGAATAGGTTTAATTAGGTTTTGGCTGTTTCCAGATTGGACACCAAAATTGGATTGAGTGAATCTTGGGTTTTAATCTATCTGGGCTGCACAATATTTCATGAAACTAATCTAAACCATCCTTATTAGGTTAGGGTACTCTAGAATAGGTTCTAACCTAAGTGGTTGGGCTAGTTCTGAACCGAGTTGGTTAAATAGGTGTCGTTAGTCTAAAGATGCATCTTCCGTGACCTTTATATATAACTAGCACATGGGGCCTTAATAGAGTGGCACACTAGTTGCATGTGCATAATGGGCTTCGAGTAGATCATAATCATATATTAGGTCAAAAGATTTGAGTTGAAGTTGGGTCTCCAATTGAATTCGAAAAGTTTATCGGTATTACGGTAAGGGCTATAGTTGGCCTTTTTGACCCGAAAGTCGCATAATGAAAAATAGAGAACAAAGGGGCATATTTGAGTAGGACATGATATGCCTAAATAGAGGTGGGCTCATCTAGGTCTTGTATATAAAATTTGTGGGAAGAAAAAGTCTAGTATCGTGCTTCAAATATCAAAGTCACGATAGGGGACACCAAATGATCAAACTAGAAATGAGACAATAATTTATCATTCTAATGAGAGCCAATATATCCTAATCAAGAATTTAGAGGACTTGCAATCTATACACTCTAAAATTTAAAATTTAAACCAAGGCATGATTCTAGGATTAATGGAGTTAGAGCGATTTAAAGTTGTGGCATCGTATCTCAACTTGATATAAAAGAATAACAGATAACAGGATGCGGTAGATATGAATCAAGGACGAAGATCGTTCTTCGATTTCAGTTAGATGGAAGATGACTGCGTATGTCATACTTGGTTTCCCATGGGAATTCTTCTGGCACGAAATATTATGATGACACACGAACCAAGGACATCGGCTATTTCATGCATACAAGGTCTACAAATATTGAACTCTAAGTCACATCGTGGAAATCATTTCAACGACTAAGTCCTTGAATTGCTATTCTAAACACATTTATCTATGCTATGGTTACAACACTACTAAAGGTGTTGAAGGTAGTGTTCATGCCTTTTTGTTGCTAACTAGTAAATCATAATATGACGGGTTATTATGCTATGGGTATTGAACAAACTAGTGAAAATGTTATAACTAGAATAGCTCTGCTAGACCCCTAATCTCGGGATAGGTGTCTGTCATAGTCGTGGTAAATACTTGTCCTTGCTTTTGTCTATTTATCTCATATCTAACTTGTAATGCTTGGTCGTGTATGGGTTTAAAAATGATGGGTTAAGAAATCAACATATAATGATTTGAGATCGAGGGTACATGATTCCTTAAAGAAGATTATATGGTAGTCGTCTAAGTTAGGGCACGATTAATGAAATGATTATTTTCAATCTTAATTCTGAATGGTTAGAAGATCACGATAACAGATTTAGGGCCGAGGGGAGGACGAGTAACTCAAGGCAAGGTTGTAGTCAATTGGCTTGGCCGATGGTTGCTATATCTGTGGATATACCACTATTCGGGCCATTGATGATAGGGCAGCTAAAGGAGATATCAAGTACGAGCTGTTGTCTTTCTAAAAATAGGTGAAAGACGGAAACAATAAGAAGCTCAATGAAGGTAAGGTCCAATACAAACACGGATTCAAAGATGATTGACTAATCCAAAGAGAGTCGTCAAGGGATATGCAGATGAGATCCTAGAGGACAAGTATATTTGTTAACTACTTCTTAATTCGCATAGAGTAATCAAAAGAAGAGCGAACCAAGTGCACTTAGTTGATCAGACCATCATGCACCAGTTCTGATTAGACAATGTAACCACCACTTTTCTAAAATGAGGGTAATTTTAAACTTTTATAAAAGTTTATTATTTAATAATCGGATTTATGATTTATGGGGATTTTTAATTAATTTAATACTATTTTTAATTAATTTCCTTCACAAAGTGTTATTTCCTAAATTAGAGAGCTTTCCTCTTTGATTTGATCTCCAAATCCTTATATCCCTCCACAAAAACTTCCATCCAACCTTCTCATACTATCAAAGGAGGGTGCTAGCAAAGATTTAGAGCAAAGTGCAAGGAGGAGTGTCCTTTTTGAAAGATTTTCGTGTCGAAACCGTGTCCTTGGGAGTATCATTGGGATTCCACTCCCAATAGGTAAAACCAACCCTCTAAAATAATTTTCTATGCATATTAGTTAGTTTTGAATCCATAGGATCTACCCCCATGCATGTACCCCATTTAGATTCAAATTTGAGGCCATTTGGAGCTCTCTTGAGAATTTTAGATATGTGTCTTGTGTCCTATTTGATAGATCCCAAATTAGAACACCTTATGTGTATGTATGTATGCTAATAGTTTAAATATATATTTAAATTCAGTTTTAGAATGGTTAAAAAGTGGATTAATCTTAGTTAGGATGGTTAGAATGAGTTTCATTTGGATACCTATGTTGGTATCCAAGTATCTTGGCTACATGTTTTTCTTTTGTCCAAAATAACTCAAATTCGTCATAATATTTATCCACGTTTTTATTAACAAAAGCAACTTAGAAATGTCATAACTTTTAGCTTAGAACTCCGATTAATCTCGCATTTTTTAAAAAAAACCATATCGATGTTAGCTTTCCAAATATATATATTTTAATAAGCTAAAATTGTTCTACAATTTTCTGTAAAACTGTTTGAGTGTTAGCTGTCCGAAAGATAAACGTGTTTCGATGTTTTTACGATTTTGGGATCTTCCAGACACGAAAATGCAATCCGTGTAAAGTTTTGGACAGATAATACGAAGGGATACAATATACTTTAATCCTAGAATTTAGTTAAAGCCCTATTGGTACAGTATTGATTTTAAGTAGAAGAGTGACTATACGACATAGGCATTTTGTGTAACCTATGAGCCTATGTAGTATGGATATTAAATGAATATAGAGTATGTAATATATGATATGTCAGATGCATGACATGATATATATATGATATATATCCTCTTTGCAAATATGTATATATATGGTTGAATGCAAGCATGTAGGAATGCAATCAATGTAATGTATGTAAGCAATACATAAATGCATGAATGAAAGAATAATATACAATGTATGCATGAAAGTATATAATGAATGCTAGATATGAATGCAAGGTATACATGTAATGATATATATGAATGCATAATGTATAAATAATTTAATGCAATATATAATGATAGCAGGTATGGTAATGTAGAATATATGATATAAGCATGTATATGTCCACTGTTTTCCCTTTTTCTTTCCTTTCCTTTCTATTTCAGTTTTTCTCCCTTTTTTTCTCTTCTATTTTTACATGTTGTATACAATGTATATAATGTATAGATGCATATAAGTATGTATGTATGCATTTCTATAAATTGAGTTAACCTATAACCTTTTATACACATACATTCATACACCCTTTGACACCATGTATCCCATGTCACATATACCTACCTATCACTAAATCTGAGAACATTAACACATATCCTTTTACACATATGCCAAACACACACACACACACACACACACACACACACACACACTAACACACACTCACTTACTCTTTTACCTCTCCTTATATATATATATATATATATATATGTGTGTGTGTGTGTGTGTGTGTGTGTGTGTGTGTGTGTGTGTGTGTGTGTGTGTGTGTGTGTGTGCCTATAAATATATATATATATATATATATATATATATATATATATATATATATATATATATATATATATATATATATATATATATATATATAGCTTTCTTATATATATCTATGTATATGAATATGTGAATGTGAATAATATATATACATTATATGACTAAGTTTGTGTGCCTTGTTAGCTTATGGTTTAGTTTTGTGCTTGGTTTAGCAAGTGACTTAGGCTATGAGTTAGTATCTATCTTGGATACTTGATTTGAATAGACTTAGTTTGTTTAGACATAGAATTGACTAACCTAGACTAGTTGACCATTGTTGACCAAACCCTAGTTAGTTTGACCACAGTTGACTAGAGTTGACCTAGTTTGACTTTATAGTTGACCAAGAGTTGACTTTGACCTAGATTGACTTAGACTCAAGTAAGTTGCATTATAATTTCAATTACCATATAAATTAAACTCTTTATAACCTGTGTTGCTCTAACTAGGACTCTGTGACTCCAGTTGGCCATCTTTTTATATCAGCTGTTCAGGGTATCAGGCGAGTACATTCTCTGAGCGTTTCATACTTGCTAGAACTTATATTCTTGCTCTAGATTACTTTACTTGATGCTGTCACATTGGTAACACGGATTGGTACTATATGGATCTTTTCATGAGATGTTATCCCCCTCGGAAGCATCGGATACATCATGTCTTGTGTGTTTCACTTACATCATGTATCTCTATGCTTTCTCTATTCATGTATCCTCTGGTAAATCATGTATCCTCATATTCACAAAGTCCTCATGAATCAATTTCACGTGCTCTCATTTATGAGGTAGTGAAATTATGAATCTTAACATAATATATTGATTGGGGATGGAGGAATAGAAATAGTCATGTGAATAATTCCAAAGTTGTGTAGTCATGAATCAACTCTGTAGTATAGTCATTAATCATTTCCAGCTATTCACATGTCTATCGTGTACTCTGAATCACTAGTCACTGATAGTTCTTTACTTATAATAGTTATTTCCATTACAGTTATATCTTTTACTTCATGTACATTCTTTCAGTTATTCATGTATCTTACTCTTTTACATGTTTATTATTTTCTGACATGGTATGAACTGCGTAAGATGTATTGTGTTCGTTCCTGTCTTGATTGGACCTGTTGAAAATATTACAGGTAACCTAGAGATTCACAGCTAGCCTAAAGGACCAGTAGAGCTTGGAGTAGATTACAAGTTTATGGTTTAGTTTCTCTTTTAAAACTTGTTTTGTAATAAGTATTGTCTTGAGATTGTTGAGATGTTATTATTTTGGGAGTTTAATTAAGTTGTTATTTTGAGTTTTATATAGTTGTTAGACTCCTGTGTTATCTTATCGTGCTTAGATTGTGATTGAGTATTATCGTATATTATACTTGTTCTCCATTCAGGGATGCGGTTGTGAAAGGTACATTATATAATTACGTAAATTATTGATTAGATAGTGACCTAGAACAGCGTTCTACCGCCGACACTGCGGCATAGGCTGGACGTATCCACTTCTCGTGCCCCTACACTGGGTGCAGGTCGTGACACGTTTTTAGTGGTGGCCCATGCAGGTCGAGAGTCGCATTAGAGCGATGTCGTGGTAGTACAACAATTAGTTGTACTGCTGCGCGCTTGCAATAGAAACTAAGGAATAGGCTTTAGTAGAGAGGTTACTCAATCACAGTTAGGACTACTTAAGAAGATTCCTGGGATGTTCCTTGAGAATCTCATTATAAACTATCTCGAAATTTGATTCCGACAGTTCTGTCTAGTTCTTTGTTCATCATTGAATTTGATTCTTGGTATTCATTATTGACTTAATTTTCTACCAAGATAACATTATGGGCTAGGTTGTCTCAGTCATGGAATCTAGAGTCTTCTACAGCCATATTAGCTGGTTTGGCGATGAGATAGTGTCTAATTTTGGATGTATTTCTCGGGTGTGGGAATTTAATGTTTTTGCAGCCAAGCTAGCGACAATACAAAAAATTAAATACCATAATTCTAGAGGTATGTACCTTAGTTGTGGACTCTATGGATTATTGCTGTTGTACTTACTGGCATAACGAGGATTCCGGTAACATGGTTCTGAATAGACGGGTATGATTATCAGATTGTAGAATAGATACCATATAGATGGTGCCCTAGTATGGAATAGAATATCAACATAGATGTTGCTTAAGTTATGGATTAGATAGAGGGAGCAAGGCAACCTGTAACGTAGAACCATGCCCCGCACCATCAGAGGGATATACCCCAAAGGGGCAGGGCTTTTGTGCTGACAATCGAGTAGACCGACGCTGCGGGTGAAGAGTTAGCAGGTATGTCCTTCTTGTCCTTATTTTCCATCTTGTTGTGTGATTCTATTAGTACCTGTCAGGATGTATTGTGCTGTGATAGATAGTATAGTGACCATGTTCGAGACTATGAAATCATGACCATTAGGACCATGTTTGTGAGCTTTTAGATAGAATTTTCTAGACCTTGATTGTTGGGGGTTTGACCTAGAAGGGGTATCATGATTGGACAGACCAGATGATTATCATATTGTATCTTGGGAGAATTTTTGAACATATCATCTCTACCTTTCGTTTCAGTCTTTTTCAAAAAAAATTGTTTTGTTTCATCATCACTTAACTTAGGAGTAGGGATAACTTCAGATAACTAGTCTAATTCTTTGTAGAACTTCATTAGTTATAACTCTTTCATAGTATAATGGTTTGATAGCTTGTATTAGGACTTATTCTTAGGTATGGTAGTCTAGTTGACATTAGACTAGTAACCTTTTATAGTTAAATCTCTGTTAATTTTGACTATCAGTTTCATATAGGATGTTAGTCTGCTCAGGAGGTAGTGACCCCTCCGGCACACCAGAAGGATAGTAGGATATATTGATGGTTAGAACAGTAATATTTCATAGGTGTACTTTAGAAACAACAAGGAAATTCGAGGTCTGTTTGTTTTGTGGATTTGAATAATTTTAGGTTATTGATTCTCGAGATATTTTACCTAAGATTGTGATGCTAAATTTAGGAATTTATAAATGGAGAAGAGAATGTAACTATGAAGCGATGATGATACCAAAATTGAATAAGATGTTGGTAAGAGGACTGAGTAAACACAAGGATTTTGGGTTTTTGGTAAATTTAAAGATTTTGTGGAGGTTATTAAATTTAAGAAGAATAATATTTGAAGGTGTACATGAAAAAAATACGAAGGTCAATTTTATGATAAAGAATAAGTTCCTGCATGACATAGTAGTATTAGCTTCGAATAAATTCGATGACATTTGAACAAGTTCGAGGATTTCATAGACTTTGATCTAGAGATTTTGGATGCAAGTTAGGACAAGGTGTAGAAATTTAAATTTTTGGGATGATTAAGTGGATAAGGGAGAGTAAGATCAGAAAGAAGGAATAAGAGTTTTAACAAGAGCATGATTCATGAGAAATGCCTTAGAAATTTAGGCCCAACTTCCAGGAGGGAGTTCTAGTCACCAGATCTAGTTGGAGGTGAGTTCTGACCTAGACCTTAGCATGTCTTTGATGAATTGATGCACCCTAATACTGTCTGTATGATTTGATACCTTGTGATTGCCTAATACTGTCATATGGTTAGTATAACTAGATGAGACCCCAGACTGACATTACATGCCATGACCCCGTAGGTTACACTTTCAAATTGTATGATTTATATAAGTTTCTGAGACTATGATTGTTGTGGACGTGACCTTAAGAGGAGTACGACCAACTTAAATTTCGAGGACAAAATTCTTCTAAGGGGGTAGACTTGTAACCACCACTTTTCTAAAATGAGGGTAATTTTAAACTTTTGTAAAAGTTTATTATTTAATAATAGAATTTATGATTTGTGGAGATTTTTAATTAATTTAATACTATTTAAAATTGGTGAATTATAATTTTGATGTGTTAGCTAGTGAACCCTAGAACTGTTGAGCCTAGAGACTTACCATGACCATGGGGACCTAACCATGTGATTAGAATGATTATTTACAACTTTTTAGGCTAAGGATATTTTGGTCATTTTGTGACTTTTGAATTATTTAGGATTTTGATTAATTGATGAATTTTAGATTATTTTAATAATATTTAAATTGATGTATTATGATTTTGGTCATTTTTCATATTTTAATATTTTGGGAATTTTTATATTTTAATATTTATTTTACGGGATTTGTTTAGTCGGGTTTGAGTTTTGTTTCGTTCCGACTTGTATTAGTGACCCGGGTAGCTTAGACTATAGACGAGACCCCAAGATTAGTTAGTCATTGCCCAAAATTCCACTAATTAAGTTAGTAAGTTTAGACTAATCCCACTTGTTAGATTGGTTAAGTTAGAGGCTTAAATTTAACCCTTTTGATCCCAAACTTGAACCTAACTTAAAATTAACCAAAGGGACTAGTTAAGGCCTTATTGGGCTTTCCTCCAAGGCCTAAATAGGCTTTAATGGCAGCCACTATAGGTAGGTTAGCCTCCCTTCCTTTCATTTCATTCCATTATGCCTCTTTTCCTTCACAAAGTGTTCTTCCCCAAATTAGAGAGCACTTTGATTTGATCTCTAAATCCTTACATCCCTCCACCAAAACTTCCATCCAATCTTCTCATACTACCAAGGGAGGGTGCTATCAAATATTTGGAGCAAAGTACAAGGACGAGTGTCCTTTTTGAAAGATCTTCGTGTTGGAACCGTATCCTTGGGAGTATCATTGGGATTCCACTCCCAATAGGTAAAACCAACCCTCTAAAATGATTTTCTATGCATATTAGTTAGTTTTGAATCCATGGGATCCACCCCCATGCATGTACCCCATTTAGATTCAAATTTGAGGCCATTTGGAGCTCTTTTGAGGATTTTAGATATGTGTCTTGTGTTCTACTTGATAGATCCCAAATTAGGACACCCCATGTGTATATATGTATGCTAATAGTTTAAATATATATATTAAAATTCAGTTTTAGAAAGGTTAGAGAGTGGATTGATCTTAGTTAGGATGGTTAGAATGAGTTTCATTTGGATACCTATGTTGGTATCCAAGTATCTTGGCCTACATGTGTTTCTTTTGTCCAAAACAACTCAAATTCGTCATAATATTCATCCACATTTTTATTAACCAAAGCAACTTAGAAATATCATAACTTTTAGCTTAGAACTCCGATTAATCTATCGTTTTTTTAAAAGAACCGTATCGAAGTTAGCTTTCCAAATATATATATTTTAATAAGCTAAAATAGTTCTACAACTTTCTGTAAAACTGTTTGAGTGTTAGCTATCCGAAAGACAAACGCGTTTCGGTGTTTTCGCGATTTCGGGAGCTTCCAGACACGAAAATGCAATCCGTTTAAAGTTTCGGATAGATAATACGAAGGGCTACAACATAATTTAATCCTAAAATTTAGTTAAAGCCCAATTGGTATAGTATTGATTTTAAGTAGAAGAGTGACTATACGACATAGGCATTTTGTGTAACCTATGAGCCTATGTAGTATGGATTTTAAATGAATATAGAGTATGTAATATATGATATGTCAGATGCATGACATGATATATATATGATATATATCCTCTTTGCAAATATGTATATATATGGTTGAATGCAAGCATGTAGGAATACAATCAATGTAATGTATGTAAGCAATGCATAAATGCATGAATGAAAGAATGATATACAATGTATGCATGAAAGTATATAATGAATGCTAGATATGAATGTAAGGTATACATGTAATGATATATATGAATGCATAATGTATGAATAATGTAATGCAATATATAATGAAAGCATGTATGGTAATGTAGAATATATGATGCAAGTATGTATATGTCCACTGTTTTCCCGTTTCCTTACATTTTTCCATTCCTTCCCTTTCCATTTCAGTTTTTCCCCCTTTTTTTCTTTTCTATTTTTACATGTATACAATTTATATAATGTATAGATGCATGTAAGTATATATGTATATATTTCTATAAACTGAGTTAACCTATAACCTTTTATACACATACATTTATACACCCTTTGACACCATGTATCCCATGTCACATATACCTACCTATCACTAAATCTGAGAACATTAACACATATCCTTTCACACACATGCCAAACACACACACACACAAACACACACACACACTTACTCTTTTACCTTCCTTCCATATATATATATACTCTTTTACCTCTCCTTCCATATATATATATATATATATATATATATATATATATATATATATATATATATATATATATATATATATATAATATATATATATATGTGTGTGTGTGTGTGTGTGTGTGTGTGTGTGTGTGTGTGTGTGTGTGCGTGTGTGTGTGTGTGTGTGTACGTGTGTGTGTGTGTAGCTTTCCTATATATATCTATGTATATGAATATATGAATGTGAATAATATATATATTATATGACTAACTTTGTGTGCCTTGTTAGCTTATGGTTTAGTTTTGTGCTTGGTTTAGCAAGTGACTTAGGCTATGAGTTAGTAGCTATCTTGGATACTTGATTTGCATAGACTTTGTTTGTTTAGACATAGAATTGACTAACCTAGACTAGTTGACCATTGTTGACCAAACCCTAGTTAGTTTGACCACAGTTGACTAGAGTTGACCTAGTTTGACTTTATAGTTGACCAAGAGTTGACTTTAACCTAAATTGACTTAGACTCATGTAGATTGTATTATAATTTCAATTACCATATAAATTGAACTCTTTATAACTTGTGTTGCTCTAACTAGGACTCTGTGACTCCAGTTTGCCATCTTTTTATATCAGCTGTTCAGGGTATCAGACGAGCACATTCTCTGAGCGTTTCATACTTGCTAGAACTTATATTCTTGCTCTAGATTACTTTACTTGATGTTGTCACGTTGGTAACACGGATTGGTACTATATGGATCTTTTCATGAGATGTTATCCCCCTCGGGAGCATCGGATACATCATGTCATGTGTGTTTCACTTACATCATGTATCTCTATGCTTTCACTATTCATGTATCCTCTGGTGAATTATGTATCCTCATATTCACAGAGCCCTCATGAATCAATTTCATGTGCTCCTATTTATGAGGCAGTGAAATCGTGAATTTTAACATAACTTGCCTCGATCCTTGTGTATTGATTGGAGATGGGGGAGTAGAAATAGTCATATGAATAATTCCAAAGTAGTGTAGTCATGAATCAACTCTGTAGTATAGCCACGAATCATTTCTAGCTGTTCACATATCTATCTTGTACTCTGAATCACTAGTTACTGTTAGTTCTTTACTTTTAGTAGATATTTCCATTACAGTTATCTCTTTTACTTCATGTACATTCTTTCAGTTATTCATGTATCTTACTCTTTTGCATGTTTATTATTTTCTGACATGATATGAACTGCGTGAGATGTATTGTGCTCGTTCCTGTCCTGATTGGACCTGTTGAAAATAACAGGTAACCTGGAGATTCACAGCTAGCCTAGAGGACCAGTAAAGCTTGGAGTTGATTACTGGTTTGTGGTTTAGTTTCTCTTTTAGAACTTGTTTTGTAATAAGTGCTGTCTTGAGATTGTTGAGATGTTGTTATTTTGGGAGTTTATTTAGGTTGTTGTTTTGAGTTTTATATAGTTGTTAGACTCGTGTGTTATCTTATTATTCTTAGATTGTGATTGAGTATTATCGTATATTATACTTGTCCTCCATTCGGGGTTGCGGTTGTGACAGGTACATTATATAATTGCATGAGTTGTTATTAGATAGTGACCTAGAATAGCGTTCTACTGCCGACACTGTGGCGTAGGCTGGACGTACCCACTTCTCGTGTCCACACACTGGGTGCGGGTCGTGACACGTTTTTAGTGGTGGCCCATACAGGTCGAGAGTCGCATTAGTGCAATGTCGTGGTAGTGTAACGATTAGTTGTACTGCTGTGCACCTGCGTTAGGAACTAAGGAATAGGCTTTAGCAGAGAGGTTACTCAATCACTGTTAGGTCTACTTGAGAAGATTCCTAGGATGACCCTTGAGAATCTCATTATAAACTATCTCGAAATTCGATTCCGACAGTTTCTGTCTACTTCCTTGTTCTTCGTTGAATTTGATTCTTTGTATTCATTATTGACTTGATTCTCTACCAAGATAACATTATGGGCTACGTTATCTCAGTCATGGAATCTAGAGTCTTCTACAGCTATGTTAGCTGGTTTGGCGATGAGGTAGTGTCTAATTTTGGCTGTATTTCTCGGGTGTGGGAATTTAAAGTTTTTGCAGCCAAGCTAACGGCAATACAAAAATTTTAAATACCATAATTCTAGAGGTATGTACCTTAGTTGCGGACTCTATAGATTATTGCTATTGTACTTATTGGCGTAACGAGGATTCCGGTAACATGGTTCTGAATAGACGGGTATGATTATCAGATTGCAGAATAGATACCATATAGATGGTGCCCTAGTATGGAATAGGATATCAGCATGGATTTTGCTTAAGTTATGGATTAGATAGTGGGAGCTAGGCCACCTGTAGCGTAGAACCATGCCCCGCACCATCAGAGGGATATACCCCAAAGGGGTAGGGCTTTTGTGCTGACAGTCGAGTAGACCGACGCTGCGGGTGACGAGTTAGCAGGTATGTCCTTCATGTTCTTCTTTTCTATCTTGTTGTGTGATTCTATTAGTAAATGTCATGATGTATTGTGCTGTGATAAATAGTATAGTGACCATGTTCGAGACTATAAAATCATGACCATTAGTACCACGTTTGTGAGCTTTTAGATAGAATTTTCTAGACCTTGATTGTTGGGGGTTTGACCTAGAAGGAGTATCATGACTGGACAGACCATATGATTATCAGATTGTATCTTGGGAGGATTTTTGAACATATCATCTCTACCTTTCGTTTATGTCTTTAAAAAAAAATATTTTGTTTCATCATCTTAACTTAGGAGTAGGGATAACTTCAGATAACTAGTCTAATTCTTTGTAGAACTTCATTAATTATAACTCTTTCATAGTATAATGGTTTGATAGCTTGTATTAGGACTTATTCTTATGTATGGTAGTCTAGTTGACATTAGACTGGTAACCTTTTATAGTTAAATCTCTGTTGATTTTGACTATCAGTTTCATATAGGATGTTAGTCTGCTCAGGAGGTAGTGACCCCTCCGGCCCACTAGAAGGATAGTAGGATATATTGATGGTTAGAACAGTGATATTTCGTAGGTGTACTTTAGAAACAACAAGGATATTCGAGGTCGGTTTGTTTTGTGGACTTGAATAATTTTAGGTTATTGATTCTCGAGATATTTCACTTAAGATTGTGATGCTAAATTTAGAAATTTAGAAATGGAGAAGAGAATGTAACTATGAAGCGATGATGATACCAAAATTGAATAAGATGTTGGTAAGAGGACTGAGTGAATACAAAGATTTTGGGTTATGGGGAAATTTAAAGACTTTGTGGAGGTTTTAAAATTTAAGAAGAATAATATTTGAAGGTGTACATGAAGAAAATATGAAGGTCGATTTTATGATAAAGAATAAGTTCCTGCATGACATAGTAGAAATTTTGGATGCAAGTTAGGACAAGTTCGAGGATTTCATAGACTTTGATCTAGAGATTTTGGATGCAAGTTAGGACAAGGTGTAGAAATTTAAATTTTTGTGATAATTAATTGGATAAGGGAGAGTAAGATCAGAAAGAAGGAATAAGAGTTTTAACAAAAGCATGATTCATGAGAAATGCCTTAAGAATTTAGGCCCTACTTCTAGGAGGGAGTTCTAGTCACCAGATCTAGTTGGAGGTGAGTTCTGACCAAGACCTTAGCATGTCTTTGATGAATTGATGCACCCTACTATTGCCTGTATGATTTGATACCTTGGGATTGCCTAGTACTGTCATATGGTTAGTATAACTAGATGAGACCCCAGACTGACATTACATGCCATGATCCCGTAGGTTACACTTTCAAATTGTATGATTTATATAAGTTTCTGAGACTATGATTGTTGTGACGTGACCTTAAGAGGAGTACGACCACCTTAAATTTTGAGGACGAAATTCTTCTACGGGAGTAGACTTGTAACCACCACTTTTCTAAAATGAGGGTAATTTTGAACTTTTATAAAAGTTTATTATTTAATAATAGGATTTATGATTTATAGGGATTTTTAATTAATTTAATACTATTTAAAATTGGTGAATTATAATTTTAATGTGTTAGCTAGTGAACCCTAGAACTGTTGAGCCTAGAGACTTACCATGACCATGGGGACCTAACCATGTGATTAGAATGACTATTTACAACTTTTTAGGCTAAGGGTATTTTGGTCATTTTGTGAATTTTGAATTATTTAGGATTTTGATTAATTGGTGAATTTTAGATTATTCTAATAATATTTAAATTAATGTATTGTGATTTTGGTTATTTTTTATATTTTAATATTTTGAGAATTTTATATTTTAATATTAATTTTACGGGATTTGTTTAGTCGGATTTGAGTTTCGTTTCGTTCCGACTTGTATTAGTGACCCGGGTAGCTTATACTATAGACGAGACCCCAAGATTAGTTAGTCATGGTCCACAAATCCTACTAATTAAGTTAGTAAGTTTAGACTAATCCCACTTGTTAGATTGGTTAAGTTAAAGGCTTAAATTTAACCCTTTTGATCCCAAACTTGAACCTAACTTAAAATTAACCAAAGGGACTAGTTGAGGCCTTATTGGGCTTTCTCCCAAGGTCTAAATAGGCTTTAATGGCAGCCACTATAGGTAGGTTAGCCTCCCTTCCTTTCATTTCATTCCATCATGCCTATTTTCCTTCACAAAGTGTTCTTCCCCAAATTAGAGAGCTTCCCTCTTTGATTTGATCTCCAAATCCTTACATCCCTCCACTAAAACTTCCATCGAATCTTCTCATACTACCAAGGGAGGGTGCTATCAATGATTTGGAGCAAAGTACAAGGAGGAGTGTCCTTTTTGAAAGATCTTCGTGTCGGAACCGTGTCCTTGGCAGTATCATTGGGATTCCACTCCCAATAGGTAAAACCAACCCTCTAAAATGATTTTCTATACATATTAGTTAGTTTTGAATCCATAGGATCCACCACCATGCATGTACCCCATTTAGATTCAAATTTGAGGCCATTTGGAGCTCTCTTGAGGATTTTAGATATGTGTCTTGTGTTCTACTTGATAGATAACAAATTAGGACACCCCATGTGTATGTATGTATGCTAATAGTTTAAATATATATATTAAAATTCAGTTTTAGAATGGTTAGAGAGTGGATTGATCTTAGTTAGGATGGTTAGAATGAGTTTCATTTGGATACCTATGTTGGTATCTAAGTATCTTGGCCTACATGTGTTTCTTTTGTCCAAAACGACTCAAATTCGTCATAATATTCATCCACGTTTTTATTAACCAAAATAACTTAGAAATATCATAACTTTTAGCTTAGAACTCCGATTAATCTCTCATTTTTTTAAAAGAACCGTATCGAAGTTAGCTTTCCAAATATATATATATATTAATAAGCTAAAATCGTTCTACAACTTTCTGTAAAACTGTTTGAGTGTTAGCTGTCCGAAAGACAAATGCGTTTCGGTGTTTTCGCGATTTCGGGAGCTTCCAGACACAAAAATGCAATCCGTTTAAAGTTTCGGATAGATAATACGAAGGGATACAACATACTTTAATCCTAGAATTTAGTTAAATCCCAATTGGTACAGTATTGATTTTAAGTAGAAGAGTGACTGTACGACATAGGCATTTTGTGTAACCTATGAGCCTATGTAGTATGGATATTAAATAAATATAGAGTATATAATATATGATATGTCAGATGCATGACATGATATATATATATGATATATATCCTCTTTGCAAATATGTATATATATGGTTGAATGCAAGCATGTAGGAATACAATCAATGTAATGTATGTAAGCAATGCATAAATGCATGAATGAAAGAATGATATACAATATATGCATGAAAGTATATAATGAATGCTAGATATGAATGCAAGGTATACATGTAATGATAGATATGAATGCATAATGTATAAATAATGTAATGCAATATATATTGATAGCATGTATGGTAATGTAGAATATATGATGCAAGCATGTATATGTCCACTGTTTTTCCTTTTCCTTACATTTTTTCTTTCCTTCCCTTTCCATTTCAGTTTTCCCCCCCCCCCCCCTTTTTTCTCTTCTATTTTTACATGTTGTATACAATTTATATAATGTATAGATGCATGTAAGTATGTATGTATGCATTTCTATAAACTGAGTTAACATATAACCTTTTATACACATACATTTATACACCCTTTGACACCATGTATCCCGTGTCACATATACCTACCTATCACTAAATCTGCAAACATTAACACATATCCTTTCACACACATGCCACACACACACACACACACATACACACACACAGTTACTATATATATATATATATATATATATATATATATATATATATATATATATATATATATATATATATATATATATATATATATATATATATAGTAAGTGTGTGTGTGTGTATATGTGCGTGCCTATATATATATATATATATATATATATATATATATATATATATATAAACAAAAATATATATATATATATATAAAAACAAAAAAAAATATATATATATATATATATATATATATATATATATATATAGTAAGTGTGTGTGTGTGTATATGTGCGTGCCTATATATATATATATATATATATATATATATATATATATATATATATATATATATATATATATATATATATATATATATATAGCTTTCCTATATATAACTATGTATATGAATGTATGAATGTGAATAGTATATACATTATATGACTAACTTTGTGTGCCTTGTTAGCTTATGGTTTAGTTTTGTGATTGGTTTAGCAAGTGACTTAGGCTATGAGTTAGTAGCTATCTTGGATACTTGATTTGCATAGACTTAGTTTGTTTAGATATAGAATTGACTAACCTAGACTAGTTGACCATTATTGACCAAACCCTAGTTAGTTTGACCACAGTTGACTAGAGTTGACCTAGTTTGACTTTATAGCTGACCAAGAGTTGACTTTAACCTAGATTGACTTAGACTCATGTAGATTGCATTATAATTTCAATTACCATATAAATTGAACTCTTTATAACTTGTGTTGCTCTAACTAGGACTCTGTGACTCTAGTTTGCCATTTTTTTATATCAGCTGTTTAGGGTATCAGGCGAGCACATTCTCTGAGCGTTTCATACTTGCTAGAACTTATATTCTTGCTCTAGATTACTTTACTTGATGTTGTCACGTTGGTAACATGGATTGGTACTATATGGATCTTTTCATGAGTTGTTATCTCCCTCGGGAGCATCGGATACATTATATCTTGTGTGTTTTACTTACATCATGTATCTCTATGCTTTCACTATTCATGTATCCTCTGGTGAATCATGTATCCTAATATTTACAGAGCCCTCATGAATCAATTTCATGTGCTCCCATTTATGAGGCAGTGAAATCGAGAATCTTAACATAACTTGTCTCGATCGTTGTGTATTGATTGGGGATGGAGGAGTAGAAATAGTCATATGAATAATTTCAAAGTAGTGTAGTCATAAATCAACTCTGTAGTATAGCCACGAATCATTTCTAGCTGTTCACATATCTATCTTGTACTCTGAATCACTAGTTACTGTTAGTTCTTTACTTTTAGTAGATATTTCCATTACAGTTATCTCTTTTACTTCATGTACATTCTTTCATGTATCTTACTCTTTTGCATGTTTATTATTTTCTAACATGATATAAACTGCGTGAGATGTATTGTGCTCGTTCCTGTCATGATTGGACCTGTTGAAAATAACAGGTAACCTGGAGATTCACAGCTAGCCTAGAGGACCAGTAGAGCTTGGAGTAGATTACTGGTTTGTGGTTTAGTTTCTCTTTTAGAACTTGTTTTGTAATAAGTGGTGTCTTGAGATTGTTGAGATATTGTTATTTGGGAGTTTATTTAGGTTGTTGTTTTGAGTTTTATATAGTTGTTAGACTCGTGTGTTATCTTATTGTGCTTAGATTGTGATTGAGTATTATCGTATATTATACTTATCCTCCATTCGGGGTTGCGGTTGTGACAGGTATATTATATAATTGCGTGAGTTGTTATTAGATAGTGACCTAGAATAGCGTTCTACTGCCTACACTGTGGCGTAGGCTGGACGTACCCACTTCTCTGCCCCTATACTGGGTGCGGGTCGTGACACATTTTTAGTGGTGGCCCATGCAGGTCGAGAGTCGCATTGGTGCAATGTCGTGGTAGTGCAACGATTAGCTGTACTGCTGTGTGCCTGCGTTAGGAACTAAGGAATAGGCTTTAGCAGAGAGGTTACTCAATCACTGTTAGGTCTACTTGAAAAGATTCCTAGGATGACCCTTGAGAATCTTATTATAAACTATCTCGAAATTCGATTCCGACAGTTTTTGTCTACTTCCTTGTTCTTTGTTGAATTTGATTCTTTTTATTCATTATTGACTTGATTCTCTACCAAGATAACATTATGGGCTACGTTATCTCAGTCACGGAATTTAGAGTCTTCTACAGCCATGTTAGCTGGTTTGGCGATGAGGTAGTGTCTAATTTTGGCTGTATTTCTCGGGTGTGGGAATTTAAAGTTTTTGCAGCCAAGCTAGCGGCAATACAAAAATTTTAAATACCATAATTCTAAAGGTATGTACCTTAGTTGCGGACTCTATGGATTATTGCTATTGTACTTACTGGCGTAACGAGGATTCCGGTAACATGGTTCTGAATAAACGGGTATGATTATCAGATTGCAGAATAGATACCATAGAGATGGTGCCCTAGTATGGAATAGGATATCAGCATGGATGTTGCTTTAAGTTATGGATTAGATAGAGGGAGCTAGGCCACCTGTAGCGTAGAACTATGCCCCGCACCATCAGAGGGATATACCCCAAAGGGGTAGGGCTTTTGTGCTGACAGTCGAGTAGACCAACGCTACGGGTGACGAGTTAGCAGGTATGTCCTTCATGTCCTTCTTTTCTATCTAGTTGTGTGATTCTATTAGTACATGTCAGGATGTATTGTGCTGTGATAGATAGTATAGTGACCATGTTCGAGACTATGAAATCATAACCATTAGGACCACATTTGTGAGCTTTTAGATAGAATTTTCTAGACCTTGATTGTTGGGGGTTTGACCTAGAAGGAGTATCATGATTGGACAGACCATATGATTATCAGATTGTATCTTGGGAGGATTTTTGAACATATCATCTCTACCTTTCGTTTCTGTCTTTAAAAAAATTTGTTTTGTTTCATCATCACTTAACTTAGGAGTAGGGATAACTTCAGATAACTAGTCTAATTCTTTGTAGAATTTCATTAGTTATAACTCTTTCATAGTATAATGGTTTGATAGCTTGTATTAGGACTTATTCTTAGGTATGGTAGTCTAGTTGACATTAGACTAGTAACCTTTTATAGTTAAATCTCTGTTGATTTTGACTATCAGTTTCATATAGGATGTTAGTCTACTCAGGAGGTAGTGACCCCTCCGGCTCACCAGAAGGATAGTAGGATATATTGATGGTTAGAACAGTGATATTTTGTAGGTGTACTTTAGAAACAACAAGGATATTCGAGGTCGGTTTGTTTTGTGGACTTGAATAATTTTAGGTTATTGATTCTCGAGATATTTCACTTAAGATTGTGATGCTAAATTTAGAAATTTAGAAATGGAGAAGAGAATGTAACTATGAAGCGATGATGATACCAAAATTGAATAAGATGTTGGTAAGAGGACTAAGTGAATACAAAGATTTTGGGTTATGGGGAAAATTAAAGACTTTGTGGAGGTTTTAAAATTTAAGAAGAATAATATTTGAAGGTGTACATGAAGAAAATACGAAGGTAGATTTTATGATAAAGAATAAGTTCCTGCATGACATAGTAGAAATTTTGGATGCAAGTTAGGACAAGTTCGAGGATTTCATAGACTTTGATCTAGAGATTTTGGTTGCAAGTTTGGACAAGGTGTAGAAATTTAAATTTTTGCGATGATTAATTGGATAAGGAAGAGTATGATCAGAAAGAAGGAATAAGAGTTTTAACAAAAGCATGATTCATGAGAAATGCCTTAGGAATTTAGGCCTTACTTCCAGGAGGGAGTTCTAGTCACCAGATCTAGTTGGAGGTGAGTTCTGACCAAGACCTTAGCATGTCTTTGATGAATTGATGCACCCTACTATTGCCTGTATGATTTGATACCTTGGGATTGCCTAGTACTGTCATATGGTTAGTATAACTAGATGAGACCCCAGACTGACATTACATGCCATGATCCCGTAGGTTACACTTTCAAATTGTATGATTTATATAAGTTTCTGAGACTATGATTGTTGTGACGTGACCTTAAGAGGAGTACGACCACCTTAAATTTCGAGGACGAAATTCTTCTAAGGGGGTAGACTTGTAACCACCACTTTTCTAAAATGAGGGTAATTTTGAACTTTTATAAAAGTTTATTATTTAATAATAGGATTTATGATTTATGGGGATTTTTAATTAATTAATACTATTTAAAATTGGTGAATTATAATTTTAATGTGTTAGCTAGTGAACCCTAGAACTGTTGAGCCTAGAGACTTACCATGACCATGGGGACCTAACCATGTGATTAGAATGACTATTTACAACTTTTTAGGCTAATGGTATTTTGGTCATTTTGTGACTTTTGAATTATTTAGGATTTTGATTAATTGGTGAATTTTAGATTATTCTAATAATATTTAAATTGATGTATTGTGATTTTGGTCATTTTTCATATTTTAATATTTTGAGAATTTTTATATTTTAATATTAATTTTACGGGATTTGTTTAGTCGGATTTAAGTTTCGTTTCGTTTCGTTCAGACTTGTATTAGTAACCCGAGTAGCTTATACTATAGACGAGACCCCAAGATTAGTTAGTCATGGCCCACAAATCCCACTAATTAAGTTAGTAAGTTTAGACTAATCCCACCTGTTAGATTGGTTAAGTTAGAGGCTTAAATTTAACCCTTTTGATCCCAAACTTGAACCTAACTTAAAATTAACCAAAGGGACTAGTTGAGGCCTTATTTGGCTTTCCCCCAAGGCCCAAATAGGCTTTAATGGTAACCACTATAGGCAGGTTAGCCTCCATTCCTTTCATTTTATTCCATCATGCCTCTTTTCCTTCACAAAGTGTTCTTCCCCAAATTAGACAGCTTCCCTCTTTGATTTGATCTCCAAATCTTTACATCCCTCCACCAAAACATCCATCCAACCTTTTCTTACTACCAAGGGAGGGTGCTAGCAAAGATTTGGAGCAAAGTGCAAGGAGATGTGTCCTTTTTGAAAGATCTTCGGGTCGGAGCCGTCATTGGGAGTATCATTTGGATTCCACTCCAAATAGGTAAAACCAACCCTCTAAAATAATTTCTATGCATATTAGTTTGTTTTGAATCCATAGGATCCACCTCCATGCATGTACCCCATTTAGATTCAAATTTGAGGCAATTTGGAGCTCTTTTGAGGATTTTAGATATGTGTCTTGTGTCCTACTTGATAGATCCCAAATTAGGATACTCCATGTGTATGTATGTATGCTAATAGTTTAAATAGATATTTAAATTCAGTTTTAGAATAGTTAGAGAGTGGATTGATCTTAGTTAGGATGGTTAGAATGAATTTCATTTGGATACCTATGTTGGTATCCAAGTATCTTGGCCTACATGCGTTTCTTTTGTCCAAAACAACTCAAATTCGTCATAATATTCATCCACGTTTTTATTAACCAAAACAACTTAGAAATGTCATAACTTTTAGCTTAGTACTCCGATTAATCTTCCATTTTTTTAGAAGAACCGTATCGAAGTTAGCTTTCCAAATATATATTTAATAAGCTAAAATCGTTCTACAAATTTTTGTAAAACTATTTTAGTGTTAGATGTCCGACAGACAAACGTATTTCGATGTTTTCGCGATTCCGGAAGCTTCCAGACACGAAAATGCAATCTATTTAAAGTTTCGAAAAGCTAATACGAAGGGCTACAACATACTTTAATCCTAGAATTTAGTGAAGGCCCAATTGGTACAATATTAATTTTAAGTAGAATAGTGACTATACGACATAGGCATTTTGTGTAACCTATGAGCCTATATAATATAGATATTAAATGAATATAGAGTATGTAATATATGATATGTCAGATGCATGACATGATATATATATGATATATATCCTCTTTACAAATATGTATATAGATGGTTGAATGCAAGCATGTAGTAATGCAATCAATGTAATGTATATAAGCAATGCATAAATGCATGAATGAAAGAATGATATACAATGTATGCATGAAAGTATATAATGAATGCTAGATATGAATGCAAGGTATACATGTAATGATAGATATGAATGCATAATGTATAAATAATATAATGCAATATATAATGATAGCATGTATGGTAATATAGAATATATTATACAAGTATGTATATGTCCACTGTTTTTTCTTTTTCTTACATTTTTCCTTTCCTTTCTTTTCCATTTCAGTTTTCCCTCCTTTTTTTCTCTCCTATTTTTACATGTTGTATACAATGTATATAATGTATAGATGCATGTAAGTATGTATATATGCATTTCTATAAACTGAGTTAACCTATAACCTTTTACACACATGCATTCATACACCCTTTGACACCATGTATCCCATGTCACATATACCTACCTATCACTAAATCTTAGAACATTAACACATATCGTTTCACACACATGCCAGACACACACACACACACACACACACACACTCACTTACTCTTTTACCTCTCCTTCCATATATATATATAAATTTTTTTTCACATGCCAAAAAAATATATATATATTTTATATATATATATTTTTTTTATATATATATATTTTATATATATATATATATATATATATATATATATATATATATATATATATATATATATATATATATGTGTGCCTATATATATATAGCTTTCCTATATATATCTCTGTATATATGAATATGTGAATGTGAATAATATATACATATATATGACTAAGTTTGTGTGCCTTGTTAGCTTATGGTTTAGTTTTGTGCTTGGTTTAGCAAGTGACTTAGGATATGAGTTAGTAGCTACCTTGGATACTTGATTTGCATAGACTTAGTTTGTTTAGACCTAGAATTGACTAACCTAGACTAGTTGACCATTGTTGACCAAACCCTAGTTAGTTTGATCACCGATGACTAGAGTTAACCTAGTTTGACTTTATAGTTGACCAAGAGTTGACTTTGACCTAGATTGACTTAGACTCATATAGATTGCAATATAATTTTAATTACCATATAAATTGAACTCTTTATTACCTATGTTGCTCTAACTAGGACTCTGTGACTCCAGTTGGCCATTTTTTTATATCAGCTGTTCAGGGTATCAGGTGAGTACATTCTCTGACCATTTCATACTTGCTAGAACTTATATTCTTGCTCTAGATTACTTTACTTGATGTTGTCACGTTTGTAACACGGATTGGTACTATATGGATCTTTTTATGAGATGTTATCCCCCTCGGGAGCATCGGATACATCATGTCATGTGTGTTTCACTTACATCATGTTTCTCTATGCTTTCACTATTCATGTATCCTCTGGTGAATCATGTATCCTCATATTCACAGAGCTCTCATGAATTAATTTCACGTGCTCTCATTTATGAGGCAGTGAAATTATGAATCTTAACATAACTTGTCTCGATCCTTGTGAATAGAAATAGTCATGTGAATAATTCCAAAGTAGTGTAGTCATGAATCAACTTTGTAGTATAGCCATGAATCATTTCCAGCTTTTCACATGTTTATCTTGTACTCTGAATCACTAGTTACTGATAGTTCTTTACTTATAGTAGATATTTCCATTACAGTTATCTCTTTTACTTCATGTACATTCTTTCAGTTATTCATGTATCTTACTCTTTTGCATGCTTATTATTTTCTGACATGATATGAACTGCGTGAGATATATTGTGTTCGTTCCTGTCCTGATTGGACCTGTTGAAAATATTACAGGTAACCTGGAGATTCACAGCTAGCCTAGAGGACCAGTAGAGCTTGGAGTAGATTACTAATTTATGGTTTAGTTTCTCTTTTAGAACTTGTTTTGTAATAAGTGGTGTCTTGAGATTGTTGAGATGTTGTTATTTTAGGAGTTTATTTAAGTTGTTGTTTTGAGTTTTATATAGTTCTTAGACTCCTGTGTTATCTTATCGTGCTTAGATTGTGATTGAGTATTATCGTATATTTACTTGTCCTCCATTCGGGGTTGCGGTTGTGACATGTACATTATATAATTGCATGAGTTGTTGATTAGATAGTGACCTAGAACAGCGTTCTACCACCGACACTACGGCGTAGGCTGGACGTACCCACTTCTCGTGCCCCTACACTGTGTGCGGGTCGTGACAGACAATATGTTAGTGGGGTACCTCCAAAAACATATGTGTCATATGCAAGCTTAATAAAAGAATAAGCTTGCAAAACTGGACTGTAATAGCAGTATTGGTCAAGATGGTAAATTATAAGTACGCGAGATAATGGTGAAGGAAAATATAAATAATTTAAGTTCATTAAGACTCTAAGTCTTGTCTAGTGTTCATGCCTATGTAGTCGTCCTATTGTCTCCTTGTCTAAAGCCTTGGATAAGGTCAGTAGGAATGTTAAGTCATGTGGTACTCTACCCAACTTATAAGAGTTAAACTAGTAGTGTGATGGTACAAAGAAACGGCTCTACCTAGTATGAGTCACCTTCCTAACCTCTATCAAGCACGAAGGAAGGGGTAAGAATTACGGTAGAAGGAATCAAGCTTGATGCAGATCAAGAGAGTCAAGCGAGAGTTCGAAAATGGAATCGAGGAAGAAGGTCAAGTATATGGATGAGATCCTAGACTTTAATCTTATATGTAGGCTTGCTTGGTACGGTAAAGTAACCACACAATTTATCTTGACCTGCATGGGCCACCACAAAAACATCACTACAAAAAAGTAGATTTTTGGGACGACATTATTAGGAACGTTAGTCTGAAACGTCCTAAAAATTTAGTTTTGGGGACGACTATATTTTTGGTAACAAAAAATAGCATTATTTGGGACGGATTGAAAAATAGATCTCTTATTTGGGACTATCAAAATTTTATGTCTCAAATAAATTATAAAATAGTCCCAAATAATCTGGACGGGAATACCAAATCACTACAAAACAAAATGGCAAAAAAAAAAAGCTCTTACCAAAAATTTATTTACCTCCAATAGATCCCTCCTCTATTTCACTGGTTGTCCTGCCTCCCTCCCAAATCATCTCTCCTCGTTCTATTTGACCTATTCTCTCCTCAAATTATAACCCATCCTCCCACATCCCTAAACCCTAACCCTAGAAACCCCATCCCGTTCCCTACCCTCTGAATAGATCAACTCCCACCCCTACTCCTACCGCAAACCCTAGACATGCCCCTCGTCTTTATCGACACCCATAGCAGCACCAACCGTGACGTCTCTGGAGGCAACGAGGAGGCCAGCAGTTCCAACCGTCACCACTGCTCTAGCCTCATTCTTGTGCTCTATTTGATTTAACAAGAAGGTATGATGGTCGCCGCCGCCACTTTCGACGCAGGGGAGGCACCTCCTTATGAGTGGTGTGAAGGAAGGCATGATGGTCGAAGCCTCATTCTTGTGCTCCATTTGATTTAGTAGGAAGGCAATTTGGTTTGAAGAAGTCTGAGGTGCACGGACGCGGTCGTGCTCGGGGACGTGAGCATGAGCGAGTGGCACGGTATGTGTTTGTGGTAATTCCTCAACTAATCCTTGATTCAAAAAGATGAAGATGGCCTATATATATTCATATTTTTAAGTGTATTGATTGTTAACCATTCATGGTTCTATTCCTATAGCTGCTAAGCCACATGAAGCATAATTGCAACCCAAACAACCAAGATGACATTGTGAATATACCATTCTTCATTCATGGTTAGGGCAGAATTTCATTTCTATCGCATATCAGACAAGAGTTTATCATTTGTTGTCACTTTTAGCTCTTTCTCTATAGATAAATTTTGAAAACTTAAATTGTCATTCATGAGAAATATATGAAAGTACCAAACTTTTTTTCTTTTCTTTCTAGATCAGTGAATTTACATGGTTACATGGGTTATCTTAAAAATATTTAACACACAAAATAATTAGGTACATCCCAATGTACATACACCACTCTCTGTGATGGTTTGCATCATAATTCATTATAGCATATATCACAGAAAAACTGTTAGCTTTTGTTGCTTTATTAGCATCATCTTTTTCTATTACCTAATTAAAAGATAGGATAAGAGATATGTGCATTTGTTAGAAGCTCAAGGTTGCAGATAGGATGAATACTCTGAGATTGTTTGAACATGTGCAAAGAGGAACAATATACGCTCTGGTTAGCAGCGATAGGATTTTAGTTAACGAACTAAGGAGTAGGTTTAGACATAAAGAAACTTTGGTTAATGCTCTAAAGGATATGACATTTGCTAATGTTAGAGAAGTGTGTAACAAACTGGACAAGGACTTTATCGTACTTGTCGTCATTATTACCTCCCATATTTTATATTGCTCAAATCTCTTTTTAAAATACCATCCTTTTAAATTTATATTTTAATGCCATTAAAGCACTTCCATTTCAAAAATGTTGAAAGGTTTACAAGAATTACTAACCCTCAAGATCTGTAAGTTAAATCTAAATATTCCATTCATAGAAGCACCGGGGGGGATTTTTCACATCTTTAGTCTAAGATAAGGTTAAATATGAAATATGGGGATGACTGTGTAAGATGATGACATTTTGCATATTTCTCCTGAGTTATCTCATACCTAGGCATATAGTATCTCTCTCTCTCTCTCTCTCTCTCTCTCTCTCCCTCTCTCTCTCTTTGTTTAAGTCTTTTATATTTGATATACATTACAAAATGAGTTTCTTGCAGATGTTGAGGACACCAATTTCCTCAAAAAATAAAGACTTTCTATGAAGTGCACATGAAAGTATGTCAAACAGATTGATCTTGTAGTATAGGATTACATCAAAGTTTCTGTAGCATCATGCAGAGGCAATTGGAGTTGTCGAGAAATGCATTTTGCTGAAAAAATTTAAGAGTGTTACAAGAGTGTTTATTCTAAAACTTCTAGTTATACCAAATCCTTAACTTGCTTGCAATCTCTTGGTGAAGCTTGTGATTGTGTGAAGGGGTTGCAAGGTCATCTTGAAACTAGAAGTTAAAAAATTTAAGGTCCTAATTGTCAAAAACATTAGACTTTGAAAGTGAAATTACTAAGAAAAAAAATTATTTCTCAACCAGAGACATCTATATATTTAGTTTTTACTTAACTATAGGTATTTCTTTTGCTCATTGTAACTTTTTGGAATAATCTCTCTCTCTCTCTCTCTCTCTCCCTCTCTCTCTCTCTCTGACACATACATATGTATTGTAATTTTCAACATTATGAGACATCTATATATTTCTCAGAATTCATCTTGTTCTAATTTCTATGTATCAAATTGATGAAAAGTTTTAGTAGATATTGGGCAGTGGGCACAAAGTTTATCTCAGTATGTTTCAGGAATTTCTTCTTGCTTCTTTTTTTACTGCTTTCATCTATTGAATATGTTTATCTCAGTATTATGTTATAGCGACAAATAGGATGTGCTCAGTAAATACTGTTGCACGAAAAAGTGAAAGAATTACAATAAGAGAGAATAAAACAAAAAAGGGGTTTATTTTGAATGAATTGTAATTGTTTTCTAATTTTCTGATTACTCAACATGGAAACAAACACAACCCATAGTTAGTTGTGGCTATACGAGGTAAGAGGAGAAAGTGCTCAATGTTATTGTTATGTCTACCCTATACAACGATCGGATATCGATAATGAAAGGGTCAAACTTGTATTATTTGCTTTCCAATTACCTACCTATTCATCATGGAAGCTAAAAGGCATCCCATTGTTATGAAATTAGATAGATTGTAAAGGATTAAGTGGAATGTAAATTTTTGGCCACAATAATATTGTAATTTCATGTTAGCTGATGTTGTCAATCATTATGCTTGCAGAATACTTGGTTTTCATAATATGAGGTTGTTGTAGTACTGTTTCTGCTACCTTACACCATGATTTTGTTGCGTCTAATCATGTTTCTCTTGTACTTTTTAGCCTTTTCTTTTAATCGCTACAAGGTAGTTTCTTTTTACATTTTTTTAGAGCCATTTTGTTATAATTTTAGTGGTTGGAGTTATAATTGATTCCATTATCTTGCAACTTCCATAATTTACTATGAAACATATCACATTTGCTCATCTATATGCTAACATAATATCTTGGCCTTTGACACTGAAGATGATCACTTAGCAATACCTGATAACTTAATGACTAACATGAATATTATTGTTGGTCCCTGAGCTTGTCATCTAACATTTCTAGTAGGAATTTAAACATCACTCAAACAACACAAATTACTGACTAAAAGCATGCTTTATGCTAGAATTTGCTAAGTTGATGATGTCTGATTTTAAAACTTTAGCAGTTACTTTGCATATAATCCTATGAGTAACCCACTATATATTATTTATATTACGGAATTTGCTTTAAAATAAGTAAAGGCTCTGGAGCCCTTTTATTCTATGGTATTGATGATCTGGATCAGAGTGTTGGAGTGATAGATAAGGTGATTTGCATAAAACCTAAGCCCACTAAATGTCAGGAATATAGTGGATTGAAATACTATACCACATAGGTTTTTTGGGAAATTGAATATTCCAACTTCATATCGTGGCAGCTTGGGTGTTGTCCTTATCAAAAGAGCAAAAAACACTAATTTGTATATTCTCCCCTGGTATTTGTTTTCCTCATTCTTGGTAAGTTTTGTGATGTACACAGGAAAGATTTTACTTTGGGGTTGATGTCCTGCCTTGCTTTGAAACTGGAATTCCTTTGTTACTGCAGCGCCTTCGACAACTTCCAGATGCAGACAATGTGAGCAGTAATGTCTTTTTAATATAGAATGTGGCATCTTCCTGTTAACTTTTTTAAAATGAATTTGTCACCGTGCCTTCTTTCTTCAGGTTACTATCATAAAATTAGAATTAATTGATCTAGATATCTAATTGTACTGAGTTGGTTGAAGCTTAATGTTTTCTTTATTGTCTTAGGTTCAATAAACAAATTGAGGATCTCTCTACTCTACTGAGGAAGCTTCAGGTATAATTTTCTATTTCCTTGAAGTTCTATATTTTTTTTTTTTTTTTTGAAGTTCTATATATATGTGTACAACATTTTGTAAAGATATCAAAGCTTCTTACTATCTGTTATGAACTAAATTGTCTTGTTTAGTTATTTCTATTGTATGTTGGATCATTGAAATGTTTAGCTGCACCTGTTGTAAACTAAATATAGATTAAACTTTTAACCCTTTATTTTTTAGGAATCTCTAATCCCAGAGTACAGTGAAATTGATTTGTTGCTTTGTTCCTATTCTATGTTGCACTGATGCATATATGGCACAACATTATACCAACACATACAAATTTGGCATGTCTGATTTGTATCTATTGTAGAAAGAGAAGGCACATTTCAATGGAAGAAGTTAAGAATCATAAGGTGGAAGGTTCTATATGGACAGTTTTGAAAGACTTGTGTTTATATAATTTTACCCTACATGAAATTTCACCCTGGAGGTAGGCATATGCTTGTATCTAGTTCAATTGGTACTCAGCTGTATCTATTCAACTCTAATTGAACCTTGTAATACACCTTAAATACTTTTGTCAATTGGTGTTTGCTTCAGCATGAAACTTAAATATTTTTGTTCTTTTTTCGATGTTTCAAGCTTTGTTCTTTTTTCTATTTTATGCCTATTTAATAATCAGATGATTTTTCGCGGACCTGGACCCAATTTATCAGACTGACCCTTCTGTGTCTGCTCTATTAGAGTTGTGATGTTCTTAGGTGGATATCTTGACAGAGGAACTAGTGGACTGACAATCTGGGCTTGTTGCTTTCTTCGCTCCTGAAATCTTGATCCCGGTGAAGTTTTCTAAAACTCTGCTGATTGACGCTTCACTGGAAGAATTTATACTTCTTTGGCTTGTCATCTTTCCTGCAAATATATCAAGTCGAATGAGCATTCATATAGATAAGCATATCTAGAGAATATCACACATATTGTGGTTTAAGGAAACACAATTTTGATCAGTTTTTTAGCATGAAAGGAATTTTCTTGAAGAGAGCTTTCCTGAAGTGAATTACTAGGGAGGACATGAATGCCCGAGTTGCTTGATACAAAGTTCAATAGCTTAATTTGCTACATGGTGACCCCATCACAGTGTCATAACATCTGACCCCAATCTATCCACTTAGATTAAAACAATTACTCAAAGACTCTTGCCTGTTCTGGAGTATTTCCCTCCAAGAAATAGAAGCAAAGCAACTAGAACATAATTTACCAAAGTTTCTTAAGCTGTAATAATTTTCTTGAGTAACTTGTGTTGCTTGCATAATTATATCCTAGACACATTATGATCTAAATGTGCATACAAATGAGTTTCTTTAAATGTGATCATTTTCTTGAGTAACCTGTAGGTTTTATAATCAACTAGATGCATATATGATCTAAATGTGCATAGAAATGAGTTAAGTACATAGTGTATGCTCGTATTTGAAAGGAATATGTAGTATGTGCAGATTGTCCATGGAAACTTCAAGGTGGAGAAATAAATCAAAAAAATTTCTTTCAAGTCCAACAACAAGGTTAGAACTTAACCATGTAGAAAGTTAATAATTGATACCAATGTGCAATAATGTTATCAAAGAAAGAAATTTTAGGGGCAAAAAAAAGTAGAGTGTTGCGTAATTTTGTTTCACTAGTTCTGGAAGGGACTCAGAACTAGAGTGCTTACTTAAGACTGACAACTAAATAAGTACGATAGTAAAAAGAAAATCTGCTGAGTTTAAAAAATGGGTGGGTGTTTATTTGATACTTAAGGTTCACCAACTTATATGTTATGAATAATCTGACTTATTATATCACAGTTAATGCAAATTCATGGGACTTAAGAATCCTATAATGATGTCATGCATTGTATTTTGTCAGTTAGATTCTTTTTCTTGTTAAGGTAATATTTGAATGGATTCATTCTTTTAACTTTTTAATTCTTCGTCCTAAGAGAGTTTCCCTATGGAAATTTTGTTTCGATAACACTTGTATATCAATTTGTGTTTCAGGTGACTAAGCTATGTGACTTGCGGAACAGAGATTTGCAACCTCTACAAGTTTTTATGTCTTGCTTCAAAAGTATTTTGGGTTCATTTTGAGAATGATGGAAGATGACGCTAAATGATGTAAAGTGTTTTGGATTCATTTGTAAATGATGGGAGATATGATTAATGATGTAAATTTTTTTGGTATACATTTAACAAAGCAAAGAGTTTCAAGTTCATTTTGTAGACGCTCAATGATGTAAAGTAGTTTGGGTTTATTTTGTGAGCGATTAGATGTACGTTTATTGATGCTTTATAAATACTAAATTTTTTTGTTAATGCAATACTACACTATGTAATTGAACTTGTATAGTTATAAATGGATTTTGTTATTTATTTTTTTCTTTTAATTGAATATTTTATAGGTGGAACATGGAAATAATAATTTTATAATAATTAGCACAATTGTTATTACTTTTTGGGACAAATATGTAATTGCCCTAAAAATAAACATCCTTTTGTGACTCCGTTCATAATTTTTAGGATGGTTTTTATTTGTCACAAATACTTATATTTTGGGACGATTTAATGATCCGTCATAAAAATATAATAATTCATAAACTTTTGGGACAATTAGTTTTTTCGACCCTAAAATTAAATTAGGACGGTTTTTTCTGTCCTAAAATTTTTTGCCACGCCACCCTAATAGCACAGTTTCAATCCGTCCTAAAATTCGTCCCAAATAATAATTTAGGACGGTTTAAACACTTTTTAACACGGACAATCTGCACATACTACATACGAAATATACTCCAATATATAGAACCCTCGTATGTATACATAAGCTGTAAAATGTAGTAGAAGCCATAACAACTAATCTCATCCACAGAATAAATAAATAAATAAAAGATATCATATAATCAACTATGACATGTCTTTGTACAATATGTTGGGCAGAGACAAATTTACTACCAACAGTTTCAAATAGAGGAATACATGAACAATGGAAGCGTTTGATAACAATGTGAAGGACGATCCAAGAGCAATCATCTTCGAAGGGAATAACATACACCTGAAGAGATCACCAGGTCCTCAGAGGGACGTAACAAGATACATAATACCATGCCATATAAACTGAATATAAACTGCTCAATAATAAGTCAAATCGGATTATAACATGGTCCAATACTCTACCCTTGAACTAGCATACCATCCCCCCAACCAAACAAGGATAGAAGATGGCACCCTAATCCATGATTAAGTATATTCCCATGCCATGCATCCAATATGGTATCCAGACCACAACAAGGTTCAGTACTTTCTCATCGAAGCAGTGAGGCACACCTACAACCAAACAAGGACAAGATGTGGCAAACTAGTCCGCGACAAGTTACTGTTCCAAGCCACGGTCAGATACAAGTGCCCAAAACAAGAGTACTCATACCTAACGGATAAGGTAGCCTAACCAATCTAAGTTAATGCAGTTTTAAGAACATCCTCCAACGCATGGGCCCTGGCTCAAATGGGATCGACCTGGTCCCACCTTGGGGTACTAGAGGCCCAGGAAGAGCATAACGTTTCGCAGAACGTCAGTGGCTGTCAGTATTCATGGATAATCTCACACCGTATCTCCAACGGAGCTTTCGGATCACAAAAGGTAAGTGTATAGTAGCCCATACACTAAGGAATTGTCCTTCCCACCCCATGTCTACTATGTTGTATCAACAACACATAACCTCTATTAACCACTAAGTCAAACTAATCATGCAACACTATTAGTGGTTATTCCTATCGTACGGCTTATACGTACTGTTGGTCAGCTAGTCACGTATGTCCGAGTTCTGTAAGCGACTCACAACTCCGTGGTATAAATGTGTCAAGGCCTATGAATGCAACACACAAAGGGTAGTCCCTTAAATCTAAGTTCAATGTATATGAAAATAGTACATAGCAGGAAATATAACTGAACAGTAAAATTCTACCTAATTATGCCATGTATCACAGTTTATTTTACAGAAAGTAAATAATAAGTAGATGCATGAAATATGAGCTAAAATAAATAGACAACAAATGATAAGGTATCTTGCCTGAGGGTGGTACGAGAAGTAGCAAAATCCAACAGTCAGAATCATCATCAATGAAGTCAAAATCCACAAACATCCTCGGATGCTGAAATAAATACCATGAATATTTCCATAATAAAGAAATAGCAAGGATAGACTACCCATAAGTCCAATTCTGGATACAGGAGCAAAATCATAATTTCGGATCAAAACGATGTCCGCCGTTGGATCCGTTTTGTACCAAAAAGCGTGCCAGTACCTACGGTCTCTAAAGTTGTCAAACTATGTGTCTAAGGGTCTGGTTTGAGGAGACGAACCCAACCATACGTCCAAAGTTGGATTCTAACGGACCGAGCACAATTTTGCCCGTTGGATCGGGTCGCGGGCCCGCCAAAAAGGCATTCCGGTCGTCCTTTTAAGAATCGGACCAAACTTGGCACACAGGACCAGAAAGACAATTTGGTCCTGTTGGAATAAGTTTCGTCTCAATACGATGAACATGCACAAATTTATGGCCTAGTTTGTCAAGTGTCGATACGAGCGTATCTTGACGGATACGTACTGATTTCGTCGTGCACGCACAACGAAATCGAGTTCCGTCAGTTTATATAAGTCAAAAACATCCATATGTGCCTTTGATGCTTATAGGTTGCGACCATGTCGCCCAGTTTGTTGGAGCGCACGCTGTATCGGAGATTTTCCTAAAATTTTGTACTGTTTAAAAACCATTTTCTCGATATTTAGAAACTATTTCTCAGCATACATTAGATGAATTCATAAAATACAAAAGGGGATTTGAAGCTGTTCATGTCTTCTAAAACTATGTTCATATTGTTTTCAAAAATGTTTGACAGGTTGCCAATAATTTGCCTTCAAACAGGGGCACCGGGCCTGGTTTAGAAACTATTTTTGAAATAATTTTTTCGTCGATTTCTCGTCGATTTTGCGGACAGGTTTTCATCACTATATTCAAAACTAATATTGGGATCTCCTATAGGGTCATATAGGCTCTGTATAGGAGTTTACGGAGTAGAAATCTGAGGAGTACACAAGAAGAAATATGGACTCAAAGTGGGTACCTTGGTTGTTGTCAAGGGCGGGCTGCTGCTGCTCTGTTATGCGCTGCCACGTGCATGGCCGGCCTTTGGCGGTATCCAGGTGGCTACGGGCGGCTCGCACGCGTCAGGTTGGTAATGTCCGGGCAGGACGCAAGTCAGCCACGGGGTCTGGGTCAGGGTTTAGATGATAGGAGCCTCTTTCCTCTCTTGCTCATATATATATATACTCTGTTTAAACAGAGCGTGGGGGGTTCGCGAGCTTGGGCCTCTTTGCTACTCATGAGATATTGCCCAATATCTCACGAGTTTTCCTTTTTAAAATATATATATATATATATAACAATTTTAATATATATCAAGTAACTTGCAATAATTCCATTAAAATTCTATAAAAATTCTGAATAATTAATCTAACCAAAAAAATTAATTATTATTATTATTATTATTATTATTATTATTATTATTATTATATATATATATATATATATATATATATTATATATAATATATATATATATATATATATATATATATATATATATATATATATATATATATATATATATATATATATATATATATATATATATATGTAAACCCTATTTAAAACATATAAAATTTCTAGATATTAGTTCAAAAATTCTAAAACGCAAACTATAGTTACAATATATAGAAAAAAAATCATAATATGGTTTAACTAGTTATACATAATATATAACCAAGTTAAATCATATAAGGAATTAATTAGTAAAGCTACATTTGGAATTATACCCACTTTTTTTGTAAATAGAGATATTACTTCTAAAAAAAATAATAAAATACGTTAAAAAATAAAACAAATAAATTAGAAATTTAGGGGGGGTTTACATATTTGTTATCATATTAATGCAAGTGTCTGATATTCTATATTTTAGATAATATGGTCTGTAGTATCACATAGAGGACCATATTATTTGTTTCCTGTAGAATATATAAATGGTTCACAACCTAGATGTATTTGGACAAACTACTAGCAGGGTTGTAGTGTAATCTAGCATTAGTGTAAATTGACTACAGGTTTACACCTTTGTGTGTATTGAACAAGACCACTTGAGGTTATTCTTTTTGTACTGACTACATAAGAAAATAAATATCTTTGTTATTATGGATGCTTTTGCTATTAATTTGGATATAATAACAGACATGTTTATGTAGTGTACATTACTTTGACTCATAAAAAAGTGAGATTTATTATGGGTCAACAACCTCTACGAATTGGGCAATGCTATTGTTTGTATATTAATTATAAAAGGAATCCATGTCCTGATATATCAGGTTGATGATGTTCACTTAAAGAGCTCATAAGGACTGTCATGTAAATCCTACAAGTGAATTATATCCGACATGACAAATAAAGTTGAGTAGTACTACTTTAAGATAAAAGATATCGATCAATATAGTTGTTAGTAACTTAATTTGATCGATGTACATTCGATATCATAAATGGGGAGACGAACATGCATATAATAAGAAGAAGCCCATAAATGTAATTTGGGATTATAAAGGTAGTGCAATAATAGCTCTTTAGTAGACCGAGCTATTGTTAATGGGCCTGGGTTATGTGTTCGGGTTGAACATGGGATACCTAGATCCACTAGGAGACCTAAGTCTAATTTTCCTCATGGTCTCTGTTATAGCCTATATATATACTCTGGCCGTCATATGCATCAGAAAAGAGCAGCTTTCTCTAAATTCGTTCTTTACGTAAGGAGAGAAAGATAGGTCAGTCAAGAAGAAGAAAAGGTTGGGAGATCGTCGCCCACACAACGTCAAACCCGAGGAAGGAATATGACAGAAGATCTCGAGGTCGCTGATTGATCGAGGTTGTTGGAAACTATCATCTACTTCTCCTCGCTTCAGGTATAATTCATGAACCCTAGTTTTTGCCATTGAATGGTTGGATTACGCTTTAAACTTATCATCTATTATCAATCGATATGCACTCCAATCCATGGTCCTAGATATCCTATTTCTATTAACATTTGTATCTGTCACTCCCCGTTCCCAGAATGCGTATTTTTATACATGTACAACTCATATATATTTATTTAGTATTTATCATGTATTATCCTGTATTTAAATTCCTTTAATTTTATGTTAATTAATTATCTGTATTTTATTTCCTGTAATTTTATTCCTGTATTTTATTTTCTGCTTTTAACCTCTCTGCTTTGTTTTCGGGTTGGCCTTGGATGGATCCGAATAAACCCGACCCAACAAACCCCCAGCTACCACCCCTCCTTTCTATTTAAAACTCCCATCTCCTTCTCTCTCCTCATAAACTCTCCTTCACCATTACTTCTTCTTCTTCCTCATCACTCTCTCCACCAACCAACAGCAGGCAAGTACATCTTGCTTCTTGCTTCCACTTGGAGAACCATTTTTATGGTTCATTTGCCTTCTTCTCATGATTCTGAGAGAGTTTAGTACTTAGCATTTTTGATTTCTTTGGCTTGTTTCTTCTAGATCTAAGTTGTTGTATTCTCGGTTGTCCATGGGTTTTGATCTCCCAACTTGGCGTGCTTTCGGAGTAGATGGTTCTTATGGCAGAGCTTCTCCTTCTACACCATTCTGAACCATGGGAACTTTATTTCTGGCTTGGAACGAAGGATTAGTCACGCACACGTCTTTACGTGTCAGCGTGAATTTTCAGTCACGCTCACGTCTTTACGTGTCAGCGTAAATTTTCAGTCAAGTTCACGTCTTTACGTGTCAGCGTGAATTTTCAGTCACGCTCACGTCTTTACGTGTCAGCGTGAATTTTCAGTCACGCTCACGTCTTTACGTGTCAGCGTGAATTTTCAGTCACGCACACGTCTATACGTGCCAGCGTGAATTTTTAGTCACGCACACGTCTTTACGTGTCAGCGTGAATTTTCAGTCACGTTCACGTCTTTACGTGCGTGCGTGAATTTTTAGTCACGCACACATCTTTACGTGTTAGCGTGAATTTTCAGTCACGCTCACATCTTTGCGTGCGTGCGTGGATTTTTTATCACGCTCACGCTGTGCGTGCGTGAATTTCTTATCACACTTTTCACGCTCATACGCTCACGCTGTGCGTGCATGAGTTACTTTTCACGCTCACGTTATGAGTGCGTGAATTTCTTATCACTTTTCACGCTCACGCTGTGCGTGCCAACGTGAACCACTTTTCACGCTCACGCTGTTTATACGCTCACTCCTTCCTACTTAACTTAGCGTACCCTTTTTACGCGTACGATTCTTGCGTGACTTGTTGGCCTTAGCATAGATTTGTTGGCGTGACTTCCTGACCTGGGTGTTTCTATTTGTTCTTAAATTTACTCATTTAATGGTGGCATGATAATTCTTCTATTATATCCTTATGCTTTTTGCATGAACTCGATAATCTTGGCATGTTAATATTTTTAATGCATATGGTTGTATAGAACGTGCCTTGTGTCTTGATTGGTTTATGGATACCCAGTAAGACTGGAACTTAACCCTGAGAGTTATAGACTCGACCCCATTTAATACTAATTGACTTTCATGCCTTGTCACCATTAATGACGATGGTTAACTTGACTAAAAATTGATCATGCGTTTCTAGTTGGAACTAAGAGACTGGCTAGTCGTCTTATTGAATTGAATGAATGAGACACATTCATATTAATTATGAACTATTGTAATCGACTGGCTGATCCCGAATATTGACGTACAGGCACATGCAGGCATCAATTTATTTATTTATTTATTTAATTATTTTTTCTACAAAGCAGCATGTGTACTTTATGGTCAAGGCATGATTACTCCGTGGTTAGATTTGATTGTTGCATTACGCTATATAAGACCTACAATCTAGCTGTACGGGTATCGTTGTAGAGTTGCGCATATCGTACCCCGTACGAAAGTACTCATTTGAATGACCATGATCCACGATATGGGATTTCACTCAACGTAGAGACTATTAAGTTAAATAAAAATAATGATTGTATGGAGAGAATGGATCCCCGAGTTCTTACATGGCAGCCCTCTTGGGACTAGTAGTGCCCGACAAGCCGGCTGGTTCCCACAGATACTGTATACTTGCCACACGGGCAGGGAGCGGTATCTGCTTATATTATTATTGTATATTGTATATTGATGACGGGCGTCCCGCTGGGACTTGTCTAATTCTTGATTGGCGTAATTAATTGATTGGATAGACTAGCCTTGCTTGTACATAGTAAGAACTGAGGAATCCCTATTTGCATAAGTCCATGATAACTTGGGACTCACAATAGCAAGCCGTAGAAGTTGATTGGCCGTTCAAGATGATTTGTTTGTGTACTGTACCTACTCTGTTGCCTAACTAAGATGATCAGAATGTCAGGACATGACGGGCCAACTTCTGTCCTTGTTTGGTTGGGAGGTTGGTTCGAAATGTCGTGATGTTATGTGAATCCTAGTGGAAAGCAGAGATCTATTATTATATTCTCTTACTTACTGGTTTAATTCTTCATATCGTGCTTCCTTGTGGTACTTGCTATTAGAGGTCTAACCTCTCTGGTTTTGCATGGCCAGATTTAGAGCCGGTTCCCGAGGACTCAGCTTACTTCCACCTCCAAGATGGTCAATACTAGGGGAATGATCGCAGGAGGACTTGAGTGGGTTCCTTACTCCACCGCTCGTTTTGTTATTTACTTCACACTTAGCCGTTTGGCACCGATATGTTAGTCGGATTATCTTGTACTTACCTTTACATAATTGTAACTAAGTCAGACTGCAGCTGATAACAATTGTGTATATGTTACTATACCATCTGGCTATGTTTTGTAAAGCCAGATCTCAAGAACATTTTGACTAAGTGTTTGGGATGCCTTACTGCTTTATCTTACATGTTCTCTATTTTTGCTTCTTGTTTGAATGATTGAGACAATAGATGTGAAGTGACCATAGTAGGACTTTCATGTAGTATGCACCCCTTCGTCTGGTTAGACAGCATTGATCATATTATACGGTATTCATCTACCCGTAATACGTAGCTGGCAGAGTCATTCCCCCGCTCTCCAGTATTCTGGTTCTGGGGCGTGACAAGGTTTTAGTGGTGGCCCATGCAGGTCTGATTTCAGACTTGTGGGGTGTTTTGATTTATAGGATGTCTCAATCAAACGTATTTCCCTCCCCTTTGATCTCATGATTCGTTATTCTTAACCCTTGCTTGACATTCCGGTATCCTTTGACTTCATTGATCCTTCATGTCCGATTGTTTGATTGTTCTCTTGTCCCTTTTCTTAGGGGCACTTCGTCCGTATCGGTCAGAGCTGGGCAGCAACAATAGGGGCAATATAGGCAACATAACTAGGTTGGTCAACAACAAGGGCCAGTCTCACATCAGGAGGCTATCCAAGAAGAAGTGATAGTAGAACCAGCAGCTGAACCGCAGTATCCGGATGTTCTACCACCACCAACAGTTCCACCTACCGAAGTGGACACACCAGCCCTTCTGGAGATCATGAGAGGAATGATGGCTACTCAGCAACATCAGATGTTAGCCCAGCAACATATGCACACTCAGCTACAAGAGCAGAATGTGTTGCTCAACCAAGGATTGCAGACGGCTTTGGAAAGAGGAGTGAGGACTGATTCTGGAGCATCAGCCAGGTTTTGTAAGTACAACCCCCGCCGTTTCGAGGGCACGGAGGATGCCATCTCAGCAGATGCATGGCTTAAAGATATTGAGGCTATTCTGACAGCAGCTAAGGTACCGGCAGAAGAACGTGTGGATCTAGTGAAGTTGTTACTTCAGGATCTCGCACGTGATTGGTGGGAATCAGAGGAAGTGGGCATCAGACGTCCTGTGGCTTGGTATGATTTCACTGCAAGATTTAAGACCAAGTACTATGGAGTTGTGGCACGGTTTGAGCTACAACAGAAGTTTATCAACCTCAGGCAGGCCGGCAAGACTGTAGATGCTTATGCAGCGGAGTTCTACAGATTGAGTAGATTCGCCCCAGAGATGGTAGCAACAGAGAGCCAGAGGGCCATGAGGTTTCAGCAAGGGTTTCATCTTGAACTCTTGTAATTGATAGAGGGGCACAATTACCAAACTTTTGACGAAGTATTGACGGCAACTCGAAGGCATGAGATCACCATTCAGAGGCTTACAGCGAGGACTGGGGGTCAGAAGAGATCCCAAAGCCAGATTGAAGGAGGAGGGGGAGCAGCGCTCCGAAAAACAGTACCATCCACTGGCATTCGTATCCATGATGTGGCGATACGAGGACCAGCACCACCACCCAGGCAGCAGCAACAGCAACAGAGGAAGAACCAGCAACCCCCGACGGGCTGCACTTATTGTGGGAAGATGGGGCACACTAGAGATGTGTGTCGGACATTGAATGGACTGTGTCTGATATGTGGAAATCTAGACCATCGGGTTACCACATGTTCCATGAATCCGAGGTCAGGAGGACCAGGACAGCAGTTTCCTGCTCTGTCAGCACCAGGGACAGGCCAGTATCGAGGACCAGCGGTGGCAGTAAGGCCGTTGGCACAGCATCCGTTAATGCCGCAGGCTTAGATGTTTCGGCAGCAGGGGCCGCCGATGCAGCAACACCAGCATAGACCACTCCAGCATCATCAAGGAAGGGGCCAGCAACAGCATCAGGCTAGACCGCAGCATGGAAACCAGCAAAGAGGTCGAGGGCAAGCATTCACTCTGTCCTTGGAGGAGGCATTGGCATCGGGAGATGTTGTGGCAGGTAACATTCTCGTCGCCTCATATCCCGCAGTAGTATTGTTTGATTCGGGAGCATCCCATTCATTTATATCTGCACAATTTGTGTCACGACTAGGAATGGAGTTCGAGGCATTGCTAGGGAGGTTGAATATACTCACTGGTATTGGGCTCGTAGGAGTTAGTAGAGTTATTTTAGCATGTAGTGTTGTAGTTTGCGGGCATTCCTTACCCGCCCGGTTGATAGAATTTCCTGTTAGAAATTTCGACGTTATCTTAGGCATGGACTGGCTGAAAGATAGTCATACGACAATAGATTATCGTAGAGGGAGTGTGTCTTTTGATATTCCAGGCATGAAGAGATTCACCTTAGTCAGAACAGGGGCAACTCAACAAGAGCAGGGAGTAGTAACGGCAATGGAAGAAGTTCAGATTCCGAAGGTAGTTGAAGAGTTTCTAGACGTATTTCCCGAAGAACTTCCAGGTCTACCACCAGTTAGGGATATTGAGTTCAGTATAGAATTGGCACCAGGAACTAAACCGATATCAGATCGAGTTTACAGAATGGCAGATTCAGAGCAGGCCAAGGTATATCAGCACATAGAGGAACTGAAGGAGAAGAAGTTCATCCAAGCTAGTGTGTCACCATGGGCAGTACCAGTGGTACTTGTGGGGAAGAAGGATGGGTCATCCAGATTATGCATCAACTACAGGAAGCTTAACGCAGCACAGTGAAGAACAAGTATCCACTACCAAGGATCGACGACTTATTTGATCAGTTGAGCAAAGCTAGAGTTTTCTCCAAGATAGATCTTCGTTCAGGGTACCATCAGGTGAGGGTTCGGAAAGAAGATATTCCCAAGACAACATTCGGGTCGAAGTATGGGCATTATGAATTCTTAGTAATGTCGTTTGGTTTGACCAATGCTCCAACAATATTCATGGATTTGATGAATCGCATCTTTATGCCATACTTAGACCAGTTTGTCGTTGTGTTTCTTGACGACATTCTCGTATACTCTGTTAGTGGAGAGGAGCAGGAAGACCACCTCAAGAAAGTGTTACAGGTTCTGAGAGAAAACCAGTTATATGCCAAGCTCAGCAAGTGTGAGTTTTGGTCGGATCATATTTCATTTTTGGGTCACATCATATCAGGAGCAGGAGTAGCAGTAGATCCCAAGAAGATAGAAGCAGTTGAAAGTTGGCCAGTACCCAAGACCGTAGCAGATGTGCAGAGTTTCTTGGGATTGACAGGATATTACAGAAGGTTTGTGTCAGACTTTGCAAGGCTTTCAGCACCCATGACCCGCTTGACCCGGAAGGATGTACCATTCGTTTGGTCGGTAGAATGTTAGGCATCATTTGAGACTTTGAAGCAGAAGTTGATATCAGCACCTATTCTTACATTGCCAGTTGGACCCAGAGGTTTTACAGTATATTGTGATGCGTCAGGTAAAGGACTTGGATGTGTCCTTATGCAACATGAGAAGGTGATAGCATATGTATCTAGACAGCTTCGGGACCACGAGAAGAATTACCCAACTCATGATTTGGAGTTAGCGGCAGTAGTGTTTGCTCTGAAGCTATGGAGGCATTACTTATATGGTGACCGAGTGGACATGTACACAGACCATAAAAGTCTGAAGTACATCTTTACTCAGAAGGAACTAAACATGAGGCAGAGAAGATGGTTGGAATTGATTAAGGATTATGACGTAGAGCTTCAGTATCATCCAGGCAAGGCTAATGTAGTAGCAGACGCTCTTAGCAGGAGAGGCGACGCATTTATGTTGACAACACAGAGGCATATCTTAGAAGACCTTCAGGAGATGGGCATCGAAGTTATACTTCCTAGTAATGTAGGAGTTCTAACAAGTCTGCAAGTTCAATCCGACTTGGTAGACAGAATCAAGACAGCTCAGGCACAGGACCCAAGGATTCAGAAGCTTAGGGTAGAATGTGAGTCAGGACTAAGGAAGAAGATGAGAATTTATGAAGATGGTACACTTAGGTTTGGATCACGTCTATGTGTGCCTAGTGGAGATATCAGACATGAGGTTATGGCAGAAGCTCACAGTTCTCAGTATTCTATTCATCCTGGAGGGACCAAGATGTACCAAGATATCAAGCAGCATTTCTGGTGGAACGGGATGAAGAGGGAGATAGCTAGATTTGTTTCCCGTTGCTTGGTATATCAGCAAGTGAAGGCAGAACAGCAGAGGCCAGCTGGGCTGTTACAACCGCTTCCTATTCCGGAATGGAAATGGAAGCATATTACAATGGACTTTGTGACCGGTTTATCGAGATCACCAAGTGGTAAGGATGCCATTTGGGTAATAGTGGACCGACTTACGAAGGTAGCACACTTTCTTCCTTTCAGAGTAGGGCAATCTACAGAAAAGTTGGCAGAGTTGTATATGCAACAGATAGTCAGGCAGCATGGAGTCCCTGTCAGTATTGTGTCGGATCGAGACACCCGCTTTACATCATATTTCTGGAAGAGCTTACATCATAGTCTGGGTACCAAGTTAAGATTTAGCATGGCTTACCATCCGCAGACGTATGGGCAATCAGAAAGAACGATTCAGACTTTAGAAGACATGTTGCGAGCTTGCACTCTAAATTTTGGAGGATCTTGGGAGAGTCACTTGCACTTAGTCGAGTTCTCATACAATAATAGTTATCATGCCAGTATCTAGATGGCGCCATTCGAAGCACTATATGGTAAGAAGTGCAGGTCACCGCTTGCATGGGATGATATCGGGGAGAGGAAGATGTTAGGCCCAGAAATAATTGTCCAGACGGTTGAAGTGGTTAAGGGAATTAGAGAGCGACTTCGAGTTGCGCAGGACCGGCATCGTCATTGGGCGGACCAGCATCGTAGGCCGTTAGAGTTCTCTGTTGGGGACCACGTATTCTTGCGGATCTCACCTACTCGTGGGGTCATTAGATTTGGCGTTCGCGAGAAATTGAGTCCGCGGTACGTGGGCCCATTTGTTATCCTTGATCGGATAGGCGATGTTGCTTATCGTTTATCTCTCCCACCTTCGTTACGAGAGGTGCATGACGTGTTTCATGTATCTCAATTATATAGGTATGTATCGGACCCAAGCCATATCCTCAATCATTTTGAGCTGGTTGTTGGTACCAACCTGTCTTACGAGGAACAGCCTGTGTCCATTTTGGACCGAAGAGAGAAGATACTCAAGAACCGAACAATTAGACTTGTCCGTGTTGCTTGGGGTCATCACTCCTTGGGAGAGTCAACGTGGGAACGTGAGGATGATATCCGATCACGGTATCCACACATGTTTGACTCACAAGGTATATGTCTTTCTGTATACCTTGATTGTCCTGATTCTTCATGCTCATCACCTTATGGGTAGAGCTACTTGATATCGTAGAATGATGAATTTACATATATAGTACTTGCTTTTGATATGGTAAAAATGATTGCTTGCTCACTAGAATTGCTTGTATTAGTTTAGCTCCGATATTTCTACCTGCTTTGATTTGAAATTCCGAGGACGGAATTTTTCTAAGGTGGGTAGAGATGTCAATCCCCGTTTCCAGAATGCGTATTTTTATACATGTACAACTCATATATATTTATTTAGTATTTATCATGTATTATCCTGTATTTAAATTCCTTTAATTTTATGTTAATTAATTATCTGCATTTTATTTCCTTCAATTTTATTCTTGTATTTTATTTTCTGCTTTTAACCTATCTGCTTTGTTTTCGGGTTGGCCTTGGATGGATCCGAATAAACCCGACCCAACAAACCCCCACCTACCACCCCCTTCCTATTTAAAACCCCCATCTCCTTCTCTTTCCTCATAAACTCTCCTTCACCATTACTTCTTCTTCTTCCTCATCACTCTCTCCACCAACCAACAGCAGGCAAGTACATCTTGCTTCTTGCTTCCACTTGGAGAACCATTTTTATGGTTCATTTGCCTTCTTCTCATGATTCTGAGAGAGTTTAGTACTTAGCATTTTTGATTTCTTTGGCTTGTTTCTTCTAGATCTAAGTTGTTGTATTCTCGGTTGTCCATGGGTTTTGATCTCCCAACCTGGCGTGCTTTCGGAGTAGATGGTTCTTATGGCAGAGCTTCTCCTTCTACACCATTCTGAACCATGGAAACTTTATTTCTGGCTTGGAACGAAGGATTAGTCACGCACACGTCTTTACGTGTCAGCGTGAATTTTCAGTCACGCTCACGTCTTTACGTGTCAGCGTAAATTTTCAGTCACGCTCACGTCTTTACGTGTCAGCGAAAATTTTCAGTCACGCTCACGTCTTTACGTGCCAGCGTGAATTTTAGTCACGCACACGTCTTTACGTGTCAGCGTGAATTTTCAGTCACGTTCACGTCTTTACGTGCGTGCGTGAATTTTTAGTCACGCACACATCTTTACGTGTTAGCATGAATTTTCAGTCACGCTCACATCTTTGCGTGCGTGCATAGATTTCTTATCACGCTCACGCTGTGCGTGCGTGAATTTCTTATAACACTTTTCACGCTCATACGCTCACGCTGTGCGTGCGTGAGTTACTTTTCACGCTCACGTTATGAGTGCGTGAATTTCTTATCACTTTTCACGCTCACGCTGTGCGTGCCAACGTGAACCACTTTTCACGCTCACGCTGTGCGTGCCAACGTGAACCACTTTTCACGCTCACGCTGTTTATACGCTCACTCCTTCCTACTTAACTTGGCGTACCCTTTTTACGCGTACGATTCTTGCGTGACTTGTTGGCCTTAGCATAGATTTGTTGGCGTGACTTCCTGACCTGGGTGTTTCTATTTGTTCTATAATTTATTCATTTAATGGTGGCATGATAATTCTTCTATTATATCCTTATGCTTTTTGCATGAACTCGATAATCTTGGCATGTTAATATTTTTAATACATATGGTTGTGTAGAACGTGCCTTGTGTCTTGATTGGTTTATGGATACCCAGTAAGACTGGAACTTAACCCTGAGAGTTATAGACTCGACCCCATTTAATACTAATTGACTTTCATGCCTTGTCACCATTAATGACGATGGTTATCTTGACTAAAAATTGATCATACGTTCCTAGTTGGAACTAAGAGACTGGCTAGTCGTCTTATTGAATTGAATAAATGAGACACGTTCATATTAATTATGAACTATTGTAATCGACTGGCTGATCCCGAATATTGACGTACAGGCACATGCAGGCTTCAATTTATTTATTTATTTATTTAATTATTTTTTCTACAAAGCAGCATGTGTACTTTATGGTCAAGGCATGATTACTCTGTGGTTAGATTTGATTGTTGTATTACGCTATGTAAGACCTACAACCTAGCCGCACGGGTATCGTTATAGAGTTGCGCATATCGTACCCCGTACGAAAGTACTCATTTGAATGACCATGATCCACGGCATGGGATTTCACTCAACGTAGAGACTATTAAGTTAAATAAAAATAATGATTGCATGGAGAGAATGGATCCCCGAGTTCTTACATGGCAGCCCTCTTGGGACTAGTAGTGTCCGACAGGCCGGCTGGTTCCCACAGATACTGTAAACTTGCCACACGGGCAGGGAGCGGTATCTGCTTATATTATTATTGTATATTGTATATTGATGACGGGCGTCCCACTGGAACTCGTCTAATTCATGATTGGCACAATTGATTGATTGGATAGACTAGCCTTGCTCGTACATAGTAAGAACTGAGGAATCCCTATTTACATAAGTCCAGGATAACTTGGGACTCACAATAGCAAGCCGTAGGAGTTGATTGGCCGTTCAAGATGATTTGTTTGTGTATTGTACCTACTCTGTTGCCTAACTGAGATGATCAGAATGTCAGGACATGACGGGCCAACTTCTGTCCTTGTTTGGTTGGGAGGTTGGTTCGAAGTATCGTGATGTTATATGAATCCTAGTGGAAAGCAGAGATCTATTATTATATTCTCTTACTTACTGGTTTAATCCTTCATATCGTGCTTCCTTGTGGTACTTGCTATTAGAGGTCTAACCTCTCTGGTTTTGCATGGCCAGATTTAGAGCCGGTTCCCGAGGACTCAGCTTACTTCCACCTCCAAGATGGTCAATACTAGAGGAATGATCACAGGAGGACTCGAGTGGGTTCCTTACTCCACCGCTCATTTTGTTATTTACTTCATACTTAGCCGTTTGGTACCGACATGTTCATCGGATTGTCTTGTACTTACCTTTACATAATTGTAACTAAGTCAGACTGTAGCTGATAACAATTGTGTATATGTTACTATACCATCTGGCTATGTTTTGTAAAGCCAGATCTCAAGAACATTTTGACTAAGCGTTTGGGACGCCTTACTGCTTTATCTTACATGTTCTCTATTTTTGCTTCTTGTTTGAATGATTGAGACAATAGATGTGAAGTGACCATAGTAGGACTTTCATGTAGTATACACCCCTTCGTCTGGTTAGACAGCATTGATCGTATTATACGGTATTCATCTACCCGTAATACGTAGCTGGCTGAGTCATTCTCCCGCTCTCCAGTATTCTGGTTCTGGGGCATGACAGTATCAGTTGCCAAGATAAACACTATCCTTGTCTTGTTATCGTTTGCTGCTTCTTTGAATTGGCACCTCCGTTAGTTTGATGTGAAGAATGTCTTTCTCCATGGCGAATTGAATGAAGATGAATGTATGAGCCTTCCACCTGGATATATAAGTTTTTTCTCTTGTGACTTTACGTATAGACTAGACAAATCATTGTATGGCCTTAAGCAGTCACTTTTTTCTTGGTTTGGGATACACATTCCATGCACAGGTTCAATTATGACAAAGTAATCCATATCATACTATGTTTCTCAAGCATCAACAAGGGAAGGTAACTATTTTGATTATCTATATTGATGATAGGGTTATTACTAGTAATGATACTATAGAGATTGGCAAGCTACAATAACAATTAGCTTCTGAGATTGAGATGAAGGACTTGGATGATCTTAAATACATCTTAAGGATTGAGGTAGCCAGGGAAGAAAATATGTAAGCCCCCTGGACTTTTAGAGTTATTTTTTATTTATTTTTATTATTCTGTTTAATAAAGTTATTAATATATATTCTTCCACTTTTATTCATGAACATAAAATGTACTCTTCCGTAGTTTTGATTTTTTTTAAGCACAAGAAATGCCAAAATCTAGAAACTTTCTTCATGAGTTCTGACCTAGACAAGTTTATCTTTGATTTGGTATATCATGTCTCACTCAAATATGTCTTCTTGTATTCTATTTGCTTCGTACAACATCGGAGTCAATTTAGGCCAAAAAGTTATCTACCGTGAGACTTGTCGAAACTTGCAATTTAAATTTCGGGCTCGACATCAATCCAAACTAAACGACCCAACATATGGTTTTGACTTATTTTTCACCTACTACACACATGTCAAGGGTGTACCACACAATTTACATCCTTTTTGCTATTTATTTTTAAATGGCACATAAGATCCTTTTTAGTCATTTCGGTGTTTAATCAACCTAGAAATATTTTCGGGACCCAATCCTAACTAACCTATCCAAGTGGGGACCACCCTAGGTTACCGATCCATAATGTAATTTTTATTTTGAATTTATTTGAATTATGCACAACCATATGCACAAATTCATGCACCTTTGACCAAAGTCGAACATCATTTACTATATTAGGAAAGCCACTTGCACCCTTTCCATAAAAGCAATTAGGAGGGTCAAACCTTACTCAAACCTCCTCAAACTAAACCCTAACCTTCCCCATATATAAACCTAGCAAACCTTAACTTTTAAACCAATTAACACAGCTGCCCAAGCCCCTTCCAAGCCTCCAACCCGAGAGGTAAACTACGGTTCGGCCAAACCCTAGTAACCTTGTGGCCGCCACCCTTCAAGCCCTTTTTCTCCACCTTTCCACATGAACCACATCTGTTTTTAGGCCTTCTCTTCCCCCTCTTTCACCCTAGAAACACACGGAACCCCCAAGGGCACTTTGGCAAGGAGCAAAGGCCAATAATTCGGCGAAACTTCAACCAAAGGGGTGCTGAATTCACACAGTAGGTATGCCCATATTGTAACAGCATTTTCTCCACTTCTAGACATCGAAACTTCAAGGGACGAAAATGTTGGGTTCCCCTATGTATCTACTACCTTTGTATAAAATTTGATGTCAAACTTCTTTCTAAATATTCTGGGGCACACGTTTTACCAAAGTGTGTCTAGAATTGACATTATTCAGTACGGGACAGTTTGAACTTTATAACTTCACTTTTACCACATCTTTCTAAATATTAAGGGGACACATTTCATAATTTTGTTGTTTTATTTCTTGAATCATTCGATCTTTGAAGGACAAAATTCAACCGTAAAATGAACTATCGATAATACCATCTTGTGAGTCCCAAATAATTTTGTGTGCATCCATTGCTCCATATTATCGATCCTCGACTCTTGATCAGGAATATTTGATAATTTAAATAATTTTTGACCATTTATTTTAGATTATTAAATCTATTTTATTTATGTTTAAACAATTTCTAATATCGTTGATTTATCAATGGGGATATTAGTTTGATCATAAATTGATTTCAAACAGGGTTTTTATGCAATATTAAGTATATAGAATATATTTCCAGAATATTAAATATTTATTTTGGAATTAATTCTATATATATATATATATATATATATATATATATATATATATATATATATATATATATTTCTATATATATATATATATATATATATATATAGAATATATATATATATATATATATATATATATATATATATATATATATATATATATATATATATATATATATATATATATATATATATATATATATATATATATATATATATATATATATATATATATATATATTATATATATATATATATATATATATATATATATATATATATATTATATATATATATATTATATATATATATATATATAGATATATATATATATATATATATATATATATATATATATATATATATATATATATATATATATATATATATATATATATATATATATATATATATATATATATATATATATATATATATATATATATATATATATATATATATATATTATGGAAATATATATATATATATATATATATATATATATATATATATATATATATATATATATATATATATATATATATATATATATATATATATATATATTTTATATATATATATATATATATTCCGCAATATATATATATATATATATATATATATATATATATATATATATATATATATATATATATATATTGTGGAATTTTATTAGTCCTAGAAGAAGTATTTCGACTAGTATGCATCATGGCTTGTTGTGACAAGTATATAGTTAGTTAAACATATATATATATATATATCTCCAGGGTGCAGGAAGAGCTAGTCAGCTGGAGCCTTTCGGCGAAAAACCGGGTTGCCCCCCTCGACCCCAGGCATATTCTCCCCCATCTTTCCTCCGACATCGATCACAGGACGGTGTGGTCCAAAGGCACGTGTAGGATCGGCTCCCACTTGATGAAGATCATTAAATGGTCTCAAGGGTTTTCCACCAAAGAAGACTGTCGAGAGTCGCTGCTTGGGTCACCCTGCCCAATCTATCCTCATTTGCTTCGTCCCAGCGGCACTTAGGTGCATCGCCAACTTCTTCGGCACGTATGTGGCCACGACACCCGAAACCAGCAACCTAACCAAGGCCCACTATGCTAAAATTTGCGTGGAACTTGACATCACCATCGAACCACCCAATTTCATTACCATTGAGCTGGGCAACCAGTCCCACACCCAACAAGTCTTCTACGACAACCACATTCTGTTCTGCAATCATTGCCATTTAAGAGGCCACCTCACGAAGCACTGCCACCGCCTCTACCCAAAACTCAAGAAGAAAGCTACCATGATAGACAATAAGCCAGCAGAAGCTAGGACACCCAAGTCACCCCTCCTACCGTGCCCAAACTCGCACACTCGATTCGGATCTAGTGACGGCTTAACTGACCGTAGCGAGCACCCCAGCAAAACTCTGATCAAAGCACAGCCACCCTGCAATATCCTAGCTCTTATCGTCTCCAACCAATTTGATGTCTTAGAAGCGGAAGGAGCAGAATCAAGTGAGTCTAGCCACCCCCTTGCCGAACTTGATATCATCGAGGCAGCGCACACCCTCTCTGACGAGGCGATCACCGACACCATCCGTATTGATCAACAACGCCCCAACGAAAACCCTGTTGAAGAAGCCCTTGCTATCCTCGGGCCAGACCAAGTGCGGAGAGGACTACAGGTTCAAGCTGCGGGTTACCCTCTCCAGCAAACTATTCTTCTGATCAGGAGCGCCAGTGACTCTTTGGTCATCCCCTCTGAAGATCCCATCTTGGACTCAGCCGGGAAATTGGTAAGCATTCCCACGGACCCACCAGAGCAACCCTCAAGCGACCCTCCAACCACGACAAAGGCGGTGGCATCCCTCTCTCGTGGGGACCATGGCACCTCGTCAAAGGCAGAAGTGTCAACCTCACGCGGGGACAAGGTCAACAAAGCAACTGACGAAAACAAAACCATCCAAACCAGATCCGCCACCAAGCGGAATAAAAAACCATCCCCTCAACTTCATTAATGATTAACATTCTCTCGTGGAATCTTCGCGGACTGGCGAACAAACCCACATTAAGGAGAATTTTCGGCATGCAAAAAATCCACAAGATCGACATCCTTATCATCATCAAACTAAAATCTCTCCCAAAAGATTAAAATCTATCCAATTACAGCTAGGTCTCCCCACGGCCGTAGCAGGCAGAAACGACATTTGGATCCTCGGCACGACGAATGTCAAAATCTGGGTTATCCAGGACTCCCAGCCGGCCCTCACTTGCTGGTGGGAACACCCCTCGCTCCCTGAACGTTGCATCATTTTGGCGGTTCATGGTAGTTGTGATATTATAGAGCAAAAACTCCTCCGGAACGACCTCATAAACATCCACCACCACCACATCAACTCCCCTTGGCTGTGCATCGGGGACTTTAATGCGGTCACCTGCAGAGAAGAGAAAATCGGAGGGCGACCCCCACCCACATCGGCCATGCAAGACTTCAACAATTTTATCTTCAATGCTCATCTTACCACCCTTCAGTTCACTGGCAACGCCTTCACCTGGTACAACATACAGGAAGGCGACCATCGACAATACTCTCGTTTGGACAGAGCCCTCACGAACGATCGCTGGCACAGAATGGGGTACACCACCAACCTGTCCCATCTCAACTCCATCGAATCTGACCACGCCCCTCTGCTGGTTAAAATTATAAACAATACCAGTCCTCTCAAAAAGAAATTTCAATTCTTCGACTTCTGGACAGATCATCCCGAATTTTCGGGTATTATCGTGGAGGCTTGGAATCAGGACGACTCCTCCAACCCCTATCGCGGGTGCACAACAAGCTTCGTGCGACGAGGAAAGCTCTATCCAATTGGAGCAAACTTGCTTACGGGGACATTTTCCAAGCCGTACGGGTTGCGGAGGACAATGTCACCCGTGCCAAAACCCATTTTGCGTTGGATCGATCTGCGTCGGCTAGGTCTTCCCTGAATCTCACCAAGGCCATGCTCAAATTCTGTCTAAAAGTGGACACTGACTTCTGGAAGTAGAAAGCGAGATTGAAATGGGACAGCGAGAGGGATAGAAACTCGAAATTTTTCTACGCCTACGTCAATGGACGCAGACAGAAGTTATCCATTCACCGTACAGCAGACGACAACGGAAACATCATTTCTGACCATAAAGGAATCCAATAAGCGGCAGCGAATTTCTACTCCAAATTATTCACCAAAGAGACAGTGCATACCGACAGACCCTTCTTGGACCAAACCCAGGCTCATAAATGACAATGATAACACCCAGCTGGAACATCCACCGACGGTCCATGAAGTTAAAGATGCGGTGTGGGCCTTGAACGAACACAGTGCTCCCGGCCCGAACGGATTCACGGGAGTCTTCTTCCGCAAATACTGGGACATCATCAAGCAAGACATCACCGACGCGGCCATAGCTTTCTTCGAGGGTGCCACATACCCCAAAGCTATATCCAGCGCCAACCTCATCCTCATCCCGAAAAAAGATAACCCGGAGTCCCTTAGGGATTATCGGCCTATCAGTCTTTGCACATTCACCAACAAAATCATCTCCAAAATCATCGCTTCTAGGATGGCGGGGATTTTACCTATGATCATTTCAGAGAAGCAAAGTGGCTTCGTGCAAGGGAGAAACATCCAGGACAATATTATGCTGGCCCAAGAGCTTATCACCTGCATGAAGTTCCCCGCTAGAGGGGGCAACATTGCCGTTAAGATAGACATGAAAAAAGCATACGATAGACTGGACTGGCAATTTATGATCTGGGTCTTCAGAGCCTTCGAATTTTCGGAAGCTTGGACCAATACCGTGTGGAGATCCATCAGCAACTCGTGGTTCTCCACGGTTATCAACGGCCAAGCCGGTAGATTCTTCAAATCCAGCCGAGGCGTTAGACAAGGCGATCTCCTATCTTCCACCGTCTTCATCATTGTCGCGGATGCCCTGAGTAGAAACCTTAACAATATGGTCAGTACTCCGAACTTCCAACACTATCACACTTCCAGTGGATGTCCCACCATCACCCACCTGTCCTTTGCGGATGATTTACTCATCTTCTCCTCTGGATACATTGGAGCGGTGGAAGTGGTCCACAAAACTCTACAGAGGTACTCCAGATGTTCGAGCCAAAAGATTAATCCGTCCAAGAACATTATCTATGCCTATCATAACATCAAAAGAGAGCACGCTATCAATCTCTCCCACTTAACATCATTCTCTGTTGCCCAACCACCGTATAACTACCTCGGTTGTCCTATGGTGTATGGGAAATCTAATTCTCGCATCTTTGAGAACCTGTCAGCTAGAATCAGGAAAAAACTTGAAGGGTGGCATAATGCCACTTTGTCCCCGGACGGTAAGATGATCCTTATCAATCATGTGCTCACATCCATCCCGATCCACACTCTGGCTGCGTGCTCTCCGCCCAAGAAGGTTCTAGACTCGATCGAACAGATCTTCTATAACTTCTTCTGGGGGCATTACAACGGACAAGACAAGCACCACTGGGCTAGCTGGAAATCCATGGCTCGACCCACCGTTGTCGGAGGTCTGGGATTTACTAAGCTTATCCACATCGTTAAATCTTTCTCTATGAAATTATGGTGGAAGCTCCGTACGAGCAAGAACTTATGGACCAGATTTATGAAGGCTAGGTATTTTAAACACATTCACCCATCTCTGGCCAAATCCAACAGCAGATCTTCAGCAGCTTGGCGTCGCATCCTCGTTGGCCGCGATCTCGCCAAGCCAGCAATGAGACTCATATTAGGAGTCGGTGAGTCGGATCCATTCCTGGAACGATGGACCGGAGACAGCTTAATCCCTAGTCTTGTGGAGACCCTGAGAAATAGCAGAATCAGAGACTTGTTGAACCACTCTACTAACGACTGGAACTGGAACCAAATTCGTGATTGGGCTGGTGATGAAGCGGTAGAATACATCCGCCAAACAGGCATTACTATCAGCAGTGACGACGATGCGCTTAGATGGACGCTCGATACTTCTGGGGCATTCTCGGTGAGGTCAGCGAGGACTGCTATCATCGGGATAGGCCAGCCGTATTATCCCATTGCTCACTATTGGCAGACCTGCATCCCCCAGAAGTGGTCTATCCTCATGTGGAGAGTCATTTACAAGAGTACCCACCGACAAGATCCTCAAAACCATGGGGATTAGTCAAGCGTCGGCCTGCAATTGCTACCCTGATCGACAGATGGAGACCATTGACCACATCTTCTGTCTTGGGACCCTTCCAGGAAATTCTTGGAGGACCTTCAATCAACTCTACAACATTGTGCCGGGCGGTGGACGCTCCCATGATCTGGCGGCCTCCAGGGGTGCTGCCTCCCATGGCCACCAAATTGTCGCAGCGGTCGCTACGTGGGTGTTATAGAAAAATCGCAACAATGCGAGATACGAAGGTCACCACTACTTAGCCGACCAGCTCACTCGGGAAGTCCTCCGCCAGTGTCGTAAATGGAGCACCCTTTGCTCCCACACTCCGACGTCTTTTTGGTCTTCTATCCTCTCTTAGCTCTTGCTGGCGTAGGTCCCTCTTTGCCCTTTTGGTGGTATACTTGTACAGGCTTTGTCATTTTGTGTCATGTATACTTGGACTGGCTTAGGCTTTTTTAGCCTTTTTAATAAAAGGAGAGGGGTTCCCAAAATATATATATATATATATATATATATATATATATATTGAAGAACAACCTATTTTATTCAAGAAGGCCAAAATAGCCGAAACCTATACAAGTATACTAGAAGACGCAAAATGCCAAAGCCTATACACGTATACTATCAAAAACAAGGAATAACGAAAACCAAAACGAAAATCAAAAGGCTAAGCCAGGCATAGGAGAGAGTTCCAGAGGGCTGACTGGCTGTACGAACAGAGGGAGCTCCGTTTGCGGCACTGCCGAATGGTCTTCCAAATCAGCTAGTCTACGGAGTACTGGTGGCCTTCATATCTCGCCTTGTTCCAATTTTTCCAGATAACCCACGTTACGGTGGCAGCAACGATCTGGTGGCAATGGGACACGGACGCCCAATCCATAAGTTATCACCCCTGGATCCATTGTACAGCGCTGGGAAATGGTGCTCCAAACCTTGACTGGTAGGTCCCCTAACAGATGATGTGGTCGACTGTTTTCGATTGACGATCAGAGCAGCATGTGCATGCTGACTCAAGGCTGAACCTGATAGTGTTGAGAGTGTCATCCATGGATAGGATATTGCACAAGGCTCTCCAAATGAGGAAGGACCACTTTTTTGGGATGTATGTCTGCCAGAAGGATGCAATGGTTGGAGAAGGCGCGATATTGATAAGGATCACTCTTCTGGTTGATTTAACCAAGAATTATCCGGTGGCTGCAGGCTTCCACTGTAGCTTGTCTGTGGTCGATTCATTCGTCAATCCATTACGTCGGGTACAATCGACTGTCTCTGGCCCGGCCCAGATCTGGATCTTGTTTCAATTCTAGTTGTTATCAGAGGGGTCCCACAAGTCCTTGATAATGCTATTCCTAGGGGTTGCTGAGAGGTTGGAGATCAAGGAGTCTCCAACACAACGTTCTAGAAATGGCGATGAATCGTCGTTGCCCACCTGTAGGCGAATCGCGGGTTCGACAAGAGACCGACCAATGAGAATGCACCGCTAAGCCGCTGAGGATCTGCTGTTAGAGATGGCTGTCGACGGATATATGTGCTTGAAGTATCTGGCCTTCATGAAACTGGTCCATAAGTTCTGATTAGTGCGGAGCTTCCACCACAGCTTCATCAAAAAGGCATTAATGATGTGGGATAGTTTGGTGAATCCCAGTCCCCCCTCCTCGGTCGGACGAGCCATGGTATCCCAACTAGCCCAATAATGCTTGTCAATGCCTCCGCTGTACCCCCAGAGGAAGTTGCTAAAGATGCTTTCGATCGAGGAGAGCACTTTTTTGGGAGGGGAACACGCGGCCAGGGTGTAGATGGGAATGGATGTGAGAACGTGATTGATGAGGATCATCTTGCCTCCTGGCGATAGGGTTGTGTTGTGCTAACCCTCGAGTTTTTTCGTGATACGATTGATCAGGTTCTCAAAAATGCTGGCGTTGGATTTACTATACACAAGGAGGCAACCGAGGTAGTGGAGAGGAGGATGCTTGATGGAGAAAGAGGTGGTATTTGAGAGGCTAGTCACGTGCTCTCTCTTAATTTTGTGGTGGGTGTAGATAACACTTTTGTCTGGGTTGACCTTCTGGCCCGAGCATCCGGTGTATCTCTAAAGCATGTTATGGACTACTTCCACCGACCCGGTGTCCCCGGAAGAGAAAATGAGGATATCGTCGACGAAAGCCAGGTGGGCGATGATCGGGCACCCGCTGGCGGTATGATAATGCTAGAAGTTAGGGGTGCTCGCCATCTTATTAAGATTTCTGCTCAATGTGTCCGCCGTAATGATGAAGATGGTGGAAGATAAAGGGTCTCCTTGCCTAACCCTGTGAGTCGATTTGAAGAAGCCATCCACCTGACCGTTGATGACCGTGGAGAACCACGAGTTGCTGATCGATCTCCATACGATGTTGGTCCAGGTTTCAGAAAATTTAAAGGCTCTGAAGACCCAGATCATGAATTGCAAATCCAGTATGTCGTAAGCTTTCTCCATGTCCAATTTGATGGCTATGTTGCCCCCTCTTGCTGGGAGCTTCATGCAGGTAATTAACTCTTGGGCCAACATAATGTTATCTTGGATATTTCTCCCCTGGACAAAGCCACTCTGCTCCTCCGAGATGATCTTGGATAGAAGATCAGACATGCGGGAGGCGATAATCTTGGATATGATTATGTTTGTGAAGGTACAAAGATTGATTAGTCGAAAGTCACGAAATATCTTCGGGTTATCTTTTTTCGGGATGAGGATTAGATTGGTACTCAAGATGGCTCTGGGGTAAGTAGCTCCTTGGAGGAAACCTGAGACCGCTTTGTTGATGTCCAACTCGACGATATCCCAGCATGTACGAAAAAACCCCTAAAAATCCGTCTGGTTCGGGTGCACTGTGTTCGTCGAGGGCCCAGACGGCATCTTTCAACTCCTACTCGGAGGGAGGATGTTCTAACCGGATATTGTCGGAGTCGCAAACAAGGTGGAGGACCTCATCCAGGAAGGTTTGCCTCTGGGGACCGTTTTCTTGGAGAATAGCCGGGAATAGAACTTCGCAGCTGCCTCTTGGATATCCTTTTGATCGCTGATACTGCTCCTTTTTTCATCGATAATCTGGTGGAGAGTGAGTTTCTATCTGCAACCGTTGACGCAGGCGTGGAAGTAGCTCGAGTTTTTGTCCCCCTTGCTGTCCCATTTAAGCTTCGCTTTCTGCTTCCAAAAATCGATCTCGACTTTCAGTCTGAATTTGAGTATAGCTTTGGTGAGGTTAAGGGCATTCCTGGTAGCTGGCGATCTATCGATCATGTACTTGACTTCGGCACGAGTAACGTTATCCTCAGCCACTCGAATGGCTTGAAAAATATTTCCATAAGCTTGCTTGCTCCAGACCACTAGGGCTTTTCTCGTGGCCTTGAGCTTGTTGGCAACCCGGGCGAGAGGTTTGGGGGAGTCCGTGCTGTTCCAAGCTTCCACGACTACGTCCACGAATTGGGGGTGCTCGCTTCAGAAGTCCAGGAAGCGAAAAATCTTAGTAGACTGGCTAGATATGCTAGTAATTCCAACTAGCAGGGGGACATGGTCGAATTCGGTGGCATTGAGGTGGGAAAGCTTAGAGGTGGTTCCCATACCTTGTCAGTGGTCGTTCGTTAGGGCCCTGTCAAGGCGGGAGTATTGCCGTCGGTCGCCTTCCAGCATATTGCACCAGGTGAAGGCGTTGCCAGAGAATGGAAGGAGGGAGAGGTAGGAGTTGAAGATAAAGTTGTTGAAATCTTGTATGGCTGGAAGAGGGGGAGGGCGGCTGTCGGTCTTCTCTTCTCTATAAGTGATAGCATTGAAGTCCCCTATGCAAGGTCAAGAGAGGTTTTGGTGGTAATGGTGGATGTCCATGAGGTCATTCCAGAGGTATTTGCGATCAACGATGTCATAGTTGTCGTAAACCGCAGAAAGGATAGCTCAGTTGGGGATCAAAGGGTGTTCCATCCAGCAAGATAGGGCTTGCCTGGAGTCCTGGATGACTCCGATCATGACGTCCTTCGAGCAGAGGATCCAAATGTCGTGTCTACTAGCAATGGCCGAATGAAAGCCTAACTACAGTTGAATGGATTTGAGTCTTTTGTAGGGGATTTTGGGTTCAAAGATTATCAAGATGTCGATCTTGTGGGTTTTCTTAAGGCCGATGATTCTCCTCATGGTAGGTTTGTTCGCCAGACCGCGGACATTCCAGGAGAGAATATTCAGCATTAATGGTGCTTGGGGGGTCGGTTGGTCCGCTTGGCTGCTGACCTGGTGTGCATGGTCGATGACTTTGTGGCCCCTTTCTTATCGGATTTCCTAGTTGTGGTGGAAGACTCTCCCACCGTCGAAATGGATGTGCCGAGGATGGAGTCCTCGGAAGGGTGTCTTCGTGAGGTTCGACCGATTCTCCAGCGGAGTCGAGGTCAGATTCCTCCGGAGGGATGAGTAGGGTGTCGTCGGAGATGACAATATGGTCGCCTTCCGACTGGAGCGGGAATCCAGCGGAAAGGACCTGAATTCCTCTAAGGGCTTGTTCTGGCCCTAGAAAAGTAAGGGCATCCACGACGGCGGCTCCGTGGGAGGCTTGGTTACCTAGGGCGTTAGAGAGTTTTTGGAGGGGCTCCTTTTCGATCTCCGGTGGGGCGTCGCTGATGTCCTCGGAGTCTGGCCCGGGGACCACGACAGAGTCGGCAGGAAAGGCTATCTCCTGGTAGTGGTCGCTCGCTTCTAAGATGAAGGCGTTAAACTGGTTGGAAAGGGGTAGGTTTGGTGGGTGGAAGGGGATCGCCACATTGTCCGAGGAGGCTTCTCTTCTTGATTTGCCTTCACTGGAGTTGAATCTGGTATGGGAGTTCGATAGAAGGAGCAGGGGGGTTGGGCCAGCTTTTGATATTTGTCTCCGTTGGGGTAGGATTTTTTTTCACTCTGGTTTCTTCTTGAGCTCAGGATGGAGACAGAAGCAATGCTTTGAGAGGTGACCGCACAAATGGTAGTGGGAGCAGAAGATGATATGGTTATTGTAGCTGATTTGCTGGGTGTGAGTCTGGTTGCCAAGTTCGATGAGGATATGGTTGGGGAGTTCGGAGGTGAGATCGAGTTCCACACATATCTTGGCGTAGTGGGCTTTGGTCAGGTTGCTGGTTTCTGCAGCAGTGGCCACGTATGTCCCGAAGGAGTTGGCTACACGCTTAAGAGCCGCTGGAACAAAGCAAATGAGTGGAAGATTGGAAAGGGTCACCTAGGCAGCAACCGTCGCTGAGTCTTTCTTAGTATTAAAGTTCGCTGACCACTTGATTATCTTTATTGGATCAGAATCAACCCGACTGGTGCCTTTGGACCACATGATCCTGTGGTCAAGATCGAAGGAGAGATGGAGGAGAATGTGCCTCGGTTCGAGGGGGGCCACCCTGTATACGGCCGAGAGCCGCCAATTGGCAAAAACCTCCTGGACCCGGGAGAGTTTAGGGCAGCCTAAGGAGAATTTAAGGATGAAGGAGTAGGGAAAGGAGGTGGCCAGGGAGGTCAGTTCCTGGTTGGTGAAGGGCACCGTAGGCATGGAAGATGCTAGCGAATACTCTACTTCAGTTAGGGAAACGTCCGGAAACAGGAGTCCCTACTTGGACGTTCTGTCAGGACAAAGTTTGTCGGCGAAGGAAGGCAGCGGAGGAGCCGACAAAGGAGGCATGCCCCGGTCCAAGAAGGGGGCTGGCCGCACGGGAGAAGAGGGGTAGGGGGAGCTATTGTAACGTCCGTAGTTTGTATTACATATTTTAGTATACGTGTACGTATTTTGACTCATATTACATGACTCCTTGCATGGTTTATTTTGGTATTTTATTTGCTTGGTTCGGTTCGGTTTGCTTGTGGACCAACCCTACCTACCACCCACTCTCTTCCTTTATAAGCCACCAACCCCTTTCTCTCTCCTCATTCAATTCTTCATTTACTTCTTCTTCTTCCTCCATTAACTCTCTCCATCTACCAGAGAGGCTTAGGCAAGTGCAACTTGCTTCATGAAGGAAATCAAATTTTGTTATTCCATTGTCTTCCTCATGAGATTCTAAGACACTTTAGTACTTAGCATTTTTAATTTCTATGGTTCATTTCATGTAGATCTAAGCTTGTTACATTTTCAAATTTATTGGGTTTTGATCTATCAAACCTTATTATTTTCAAGTTATGATGGTTCCATGTTGTAGAGAATTTCTTTCTTTCCCATTTTGACCTACGAAAGTCCGGATTGTGACCTTAGATGAAGAATTATTGGAGCTTGGAAGCCATGGCTTCCATAGTTCTTCTTCTCGAAAAGGTTGGAGAAGAAGAACAGTGCTTGACTGCATGGCTTTTCATGCGGTAAGTCCCCTGTGGCTCCCCTCAGCCGCATGGTTTTGGCAGTATTGCCGCATAGCCCTTGCCGCATATGCATGTTTCCTCTGGCCGTAAAAGCCTTTGCCATATGGCTTCCGTTGACCCCGGGCCGCATGGCTTCGGTAGACCCGAGCCGCATGAGCCCGTTCACTCCCGGCTGTATGAACCCGTTCCCTCCCGGCCGCATGAGCCCGTTCCCTCCCGGCCGCATGAACCCGTTCCCTCCCGGCCGCATAAGCCCGTTCCCTCCCGGCCGTATGAACCCGTTCCCTTCCGGCTATATGAGTCTGTTTCCTCTGGCCGCATAAGCCTGTTTTCCTTAGCTGCGTGGCCCTATACCCTCTTGGCTGCATAAGCCTGTTTTCCTTAGCAGCATAAGCCTATTTTCCTTAGCCGCATGGCCCTATACCCTCTTGGCCGCATAAGCCTATTTTCATTAGCCGCATAAGCCTGTTTTTCTTAGACGTGTGGCCCTATACCCTCTTAGCCGCATAAGCCATGACCCTTGGCTCCCGGGCCGCATGGCTCTTTCCATAGCCCTTGCACCCCTTTTTTATTCTGGTTGTTACATTTATGCTTATGTCTCTTGACCCTATGTATAAATGGGTCCCTTGATAGAATACTTATACCACGTTAATTCTAAATATGTTCCATGAACACGATAGTGACCCATCGTGGTGCACTCTTGACAAGTAACATGGCATGATAGTAGCCCATCGTGGCGCACACTTGATAAGTAAACCTGACATGACATACCCCGATATGCTGTTGCGACAGCTAGCATGACATGAAAAGAATGAATGGCCTGGACATCGTAGGCGATTATGTTTGTACAAATGAAACAGTATTATCGTGCATCATGTCTAGGACGGGGACCCCTGAGTACCACGGTCAGGGATACCTACTGAAATTGACTAAGGTTAATAACTATAATAATTCAGTAGTCATGAAAAGATTTCCCAGCTACAGGCAATCCCATTATCTGGGCACACAAGTGGACTTGTAGCCTGTCGACGAGTAGGGCATATTTCTAGCACACTGTCATGTGTTGCACCCTTCATGAACGGATATTCGACCTGGATGGTCTGCAGGGCTTGTGGCTGTTGGAACACCTCATTACATCTTGCTAGTAACTAGGACTGTGATAACCCTAGTTAGTTAAAGTATCAAGTCGTACTTATTGCTTGGCCGTGAATATTGGATGGAGTCTAACAGGTCTAAGCCTTGTCTTGTTCTAGTGTCTGGTTACTTCGGGAACATGATTGCTTATGCTTACCTTGTTAATAACTAATTGGAATAACTTCTCATCTCTTGATATTTATTGCCCTATTTAGAATTCATGTCTTAATTATCTTCTTATTTTATGTTCTGATATGCTGGTTTTAGTTCTTAAGTGAAGCCTCCTTTGTGGCACTTACTCTTTCTGGGATCTGACCCGGCTGGTTTTGTATGGCCAGATACGGGAGCAGCTCCAGAGGATCTTCCTACCTTCCAGCCAGATGGTGACCATCAGGCATAACCCTGGCAACAAGTGGGTTTTATTTTTGGCTCTCCCACTCGATTGTACTTTACTTACTGTCTGCTTACGAGCTGTAGCATGATTAACAAATCCTAGGGTTGATCATGTATGACTGAAACTCTTGCTTGTCTTCACATTTTGTATGACTAGCTTCATGATCATCCAAATATGTAATGTATGGGACGCCTTACTATTGTATATTTGGTGCTCTGACATCTTGTAACTATTATTACTTGCTTGAGATTTAGACAATTGGCTTGTTCATGACCATAAGAGATTGATGGCTTGTAGTTAAACCCTTATGTATCTAGACAGCCGTGACCGTATAGCAAGGTGGGTTGCACATCAATATACGTAGCTGGCTATGTCCTTTCCCGCTCTCCAGTATTCTGGTTCTGGGGCGTTATAGCTACGGCCGGCCGGAGGGCTGGGACCGAGCTGGGAATGAGAGCGATGAGGTCGTCCGGGAGAGAGCGATCAGGGAGGGTGGGAGATGGGGTTACGGTGTGGGCGCATAAGGGCGTGTCACCGCCGCAGGGGGCGCTCGTCGCATGGGGGTCGGTACAAGCTGTGCCACCAGACAGGACGCCAAGCGTGCCCGCTGAGGAAAGAGGGGAGCCATATGCGCCCTCAGAGGAAGGAGGGCGGGCATATGCGCCCTGGAGCGAAGGGCCATATGCACCCTAAGGGCCGCCAGATGCGCCCACGTCGACAGCTGCGGGGACGGGGCCGCTAAATGCGCCCGCCGAGAAGAGGTAATGGGCATATGCGCCCAGGGGAGCGGCGCCGCCGTATGATCGGGGGCCGCCATATGCGCCCAAGGAGTGGGGGGTCGGGGGGCATATGCGCCCACAGCAGAATATGGCGGAGGGCGCTGAATCTGTCCAAGGAGTGGGTGGGTGGGGGGGCATATGCGCCTACGGTAACTGGGCCGCCATATGTACCGACGGGCAAAAGGACGCATAGATGCGCGCCTCCAGGCAGCAAAATCGCTCCGCTGGAAGGAAGGACGGGAAATTCAAAATTCAAAAGCGAATTTTTAACATGCCGCTCGCAGACCAATCCCGAGGAGGAGAGCCGGGAGAGAGGCGCTGCAGCCGGCGGAGAGGAGGAGGTGGTGGCGAGGATGGGGGAAGTCTGATCGCCGTGCTGGGGCTAGACGGAGACGACCTGGGGTCCGGCTAGGACGGGTGGAGAAGCCGATGGCACCTGGAGATGCCTCAACGCGACCAGCAAAGGGGGCGACAGGGGGAGGCCGGGGGAGGCCGGGGGAGGCGGAGAAGATGGTGGGTGGGGGCGGGTCCTGGCAAGGGGCGGGCAAACGGAGCGGGGGCTACGGTCCGAGAACCACGACGAGGTCGGGAGGGTGGCTGGGCCGAGCCCAGGAGGTTCCTCCATGAGTGGAGGGGGAGAGGAGGAAGGAAGGCCGGGCGTTCGCTGCCGGCCTAGGCGGGACCGGACGGGGAAGCCACAACAAGGAGGTAGAACGGAGCGGGAGCAGGAGAGCACTTCATCCTTATATATATATATATATATATATATATATATATATATATATATATATATATATATATATATATATATATATATCATGATAGCAATAAAAAATATATCATGATTGCAATAATGTTAGTATGGCTATTAATGCTAGTTATATATATTTATAGGAGTTCGTGAGACCGAGGCTGCAGAAGTTGGAGCCGGATCCATAATCTATACTTTCATGACGATTCCAAGCGAGATACATTACCATCTTGCAATCATACTTTTTTTGGTGTCCCTTTCTTGAGGCCGCTAGCTTAGGACCGTGGCCGCCCCGCGACCACCCAGCCATCCCATGCCCACGGGAGGACTCGAACTTGGGACCTCCCACAAATGAGCCCCCCTTCCTAACCACTTGGGCTAGGGTGCTTGGACTTGCAATCATACTTGATTTATGATGTTTGTGTGTTTGCTAGTATTTTATATTAGTAGAATGCGTCCAAGTATGACTTGGGTGCCATCGATATGTCTATCAATGTTGCTATGCGTGCGTGTGTGTGTTGACCATATGTGATAGTTGATATTCCCGATGTGTTAAAGTTATGCTTCATAAGTTTCTTTACTTGTTGACGCGTCTCATACACGACACAAGAGTGAGGATCATTGAGTTGGCACGTACCTATGTATTCGACTTGCTACTAATACGGGCGGTTCGTGTGTCGGTTCATTTATGTATTTAGCGGAGTCTAAATAGTGACCTGTATAGAGATATGGATTGTTGAGCCATGTTTATGACTTGTATGATACATAGGCGGAGAAAACTACTGGAATGTATGGGCTAGCCCACGGCCTCATAGTTGCCCGGTTATTGGTTCATAGTTTCCGGTTACGAGTGTGTCACTAGAAGATATATCCGACAGTCGTCTTGCTTGCATGGCAGATACGGTCGGGAGGTACGCTAGTGATGCAAAGTATGGCTAGGGGATATATCCATTTCGTGGCCCTGACTGTGCGTCAGATACGGTCCAGTCTCTAGCGGATGTTATGCTTTATTCCTACCCTCTTATACGTTCAAGTATAGTTTTCGACTTGCATTACACCTAGATGGTTAGGTTCAATTTGTGTTATGGCATGAGATAGTGTCTTATCACAGATTGGTGGGTCATTCCTTGTCCTTGTTTGGTTATAGGGGTGGTCCACTGTTTCGATGATGGGATGTGAAACAATGTTATGACCCGAGCTATTATTTCTCCTTGTCAGGTTTTATTTACAGTTCAATATAGTATTGTTTTATGTATCTTGATAATCCCCTGAGGACCTGGTGATCTCTCCAGGTGTTAGTTGGACTTTCGGCATAAAGTTATCATAGTATGTTTTGCAGGATTCAGAGACTGTTGTAGTATTTCTTATTATCATTTTTGTGTCCTTGTACTATTTATTTTCGTCTTTGCTATCATAGCCTAGTCGTACTGGACCTCTATTATTCTTCGGGTCCACTCCAAACATATATGCTGATAGACTGCATACTATGACATATATCGTTTGTTCTTGATTTTGTTCATTATTGTGGATTGTGATATATTGGAGATATAGATTAGATAGCATATGTTAGTTTACTTAACAGCGTACTATGATTAGGATAAGTCCACTAAATTTGCAATACTTATTCTAGACGTACTGCTGGCATGATAATGTCATGGGTTCCTATATATTTTAGAACTGGGGCGTGACATGTTTTTATGATGGCCCATACAGGTCGATTTAGCCGTGCGGTTACGTTACTATACCGAACGGGCCTGCGATAGGATAATATAATAGTATCTCAATCCACAACTGCCTTGAAAACTCTTTTGAATTTATACATCGTCCTTAAAGCTCGAAATTGAATTCGATCAACTTCTTTGATCTCCTTGTTTTGGATTCTCGTCACTCCCTCTTTCGGAAGGACGTACGCTCGTGCTTGGTGAACCATCTACTTCATCACTGGATACTACATGGTTGATAGAATTATACTAGGAAATATTTATTAAGGAAGGATTTGATAGGTACCTCTATTAGGTAGACCTAGCAGCTCGGATGGAAAAATATAGGATTCTTAACGACAACTTAGCTCTAGCTAGAGACTTTAGGATCAGTGGATTACAACCCTCCTACCCTTATCTATGTTAGATAGAGATGTTTTGGAGGAACCATAAGGAGCATATAGTTGGACTTTAGAGTTCTCCATTAGAAGTGATAGTCAATCGAGGAAGACTAGTTGAAAGGGGCCAAAGGGTCTCGTATTAAATATAAAGATTCAGCGAGCATCTCTTAGCATTAGCTTCCACCCTTACTCAATAGAAACATGTATTGTGTGTAGGCGTATTCCTGAGTGCTAGATAGTAGACTAAAAAGAGCCAAGTGTAATCTATCATTTAAGGAAGGTTGATAGGTAATCTATGGAAGTATGGCTTACAGATTAAGAAATAGATTTAGTATTTATATCCTTTGAGATTAGACCTACCTAGAGACTCGAGGGTAAAACTAGAAACCTTATCATAAGAAGACTAGCGGATCATACACATTGATATAGGATAGTAGGAATCCTAGAACACCTTGTAGATAGAACAACAGGGTTGGACTAAGATACATAGTGGTTATGAAGAAGGAGGGATCGTGGAAGTAGCTCTATGGATAGGCAATAGAGATTAAAGAGGGTGAGGACCTAGCGGACTGCATTCTTAATGTGTAATAACTTGTTAGTAAAGGTAGCATCTGAGAAGACCATTTCATAGAGAAGGAGCCTAAGAGAGTAGCTATAGCAGGTATTATTTTAGTTGCACCGATTGTTGATTTTTAATGCTCTATTATTTTCTTAGTTTTGTAACCATGCCTAGAGTAGCCACTTCAACTTACTTGAGAATTTAAAAGATTCTTACGATGAGAAGTTAGGAATCCAACTTGATAGGACTAGATGAATAACTAAGGTGGGTAGAATTTTATAGAAGTTCACCTAAGATGGAAGTTAGAATAGAGTACATTTTAGGATTTGACCCTAACGAGAGACCCTAAGATTACTAAACTAATCTGTGCTACCCTTTTCCTAAGATATAACCTTGAATATAAGTACTAGATGGATTTTTATAGAGTGCTAATATCATGATAGGTGACCTAGAAGTATTAAATAGAGTATGAAGGATTGAGTTAGGCTAGACGACTATCTCTATATATGGTAAGACTAGCCTTGAAAAGATCTATAAAACACCATGACTAGAAGAATTGACCAATAGGTGTGTATCTATTCAGCTCGACCTCGACCCTTGTCTAGTAGATATATGCAAAATTTTAGGTTTACTTGTAAAAATTGTATAGCCTATTGATAGTCAGAAGGAGTACAGTATTATTTTTCTTCTATTTGGTTGAAGACCTACCCTATATAGGAATAGTTTTGAATTAGTAATAATATTTTTTATTGACCAATAGCACCAAAATGTTGTTGGCCCATTTCCTAATGGTCACACCCGAGTTTGATAAATCAACAAATGACTTAAGTCAATACACAAAATATACAAACTGCTGCTAACATTTCAGGTCAAGTGAAATCAATATCAAAAAGCATACTACAACATCTGCAAGCATGTAAATCATCATCTCGAAGCTTTTATGCACAGGAAACAGTCTGAGTCATTTTACAGTTTATTATGTATTTTATTCTTTATTGAGTCTAGAATATAAATTTAAAATCGCCTGAGTATTACTGGCTTAGGTTATTCAGTCCACAAACAAAAATAAGCCTACCTACTGATCCCAAAAGTCTACAATTCCAAAAAGCCCAAAATCTATGCAAATTTGGTGCATTCCTTACTGTTCTGACCAGACAGAACTCTGACCGATTCGGTCCGAGTTCGGTCTAGGTATTTTGAAATTCAGTTCCCACCAAATCTGTATCCAACGTTCGTATGTGAAATCCCAACATCCGAACTCTGCTTGAACTCTGCCCGAGTTCGGTTCTCAAAAACACCTATAAATAGAAAAAAAAAATTCTTTTTCAAATCACTCATCATTTCTTCTTTTTATCTATTCCTAAAGTGTTTTTTGTGTTCTAAAAAGCTTTCATATTCCACCTATACATCTCTTAGTCAAAGCCAGGAATATCGATTCGATTTAGAGTTCTTTGGTTCTCAGAGTTGTAAAGAGGTCGTTCAAGTTCAGAAATCAATTCTGTTACTGGAGCTGGTCGTGCGTTCGTCACCAAGAACAGTGTTTTGAAGTCGGTCGTGCACTTGTCACCAAGCACGGTATTGTAAAGAGACTGCAAGCTCTCAATTAGCTTGTGTATAGTGGATTAACAGCAGGCAAGAGTACCTGCGACTGGATTAGTCCTCCAAGAGGGAAACCATTATATATCTCGGTATCCACTGAGTTTGATTCTCTGATCTCTTGCTATATTTATTTACTATCTCTTTATTCACTGCCATAGTTATCTGCTTTTAATTTTTAATTGGTAATTATTTTCTGCTGTACTCGCACTCACTCTATTCACCCCCCTCTAGAGGTGCTCAACGGTCCAACAATTGTTATCAGAGTGGGTTATATTCTAATAAAATAACCGCAGAGAGTATATATGGCAACCGTGAAATCAATATTTAATGGTGAAGGACAATCCACAAATAGACCCCACTATTTGATGGAACAAACTATACTTACTGAAAAATACGAATGACATTCTTCTTAAAGTCTCTTGACTTTGATATTTGGTCTATAGTTATTGACGATTATAAAAAATCGGCACCAACAGTAATCGATAGCGTACTTATAAACAAGCCTCATGATAAATATACAGAGACAGAAAAAGCAAAGGCTAGTCTAGATGCACGTACCATTAATGCGCTGTTCTGTGCAATGGACAAGACGGAGTTCAATCGAGTTTCAACCTATAAGACGTCTAATGAGATTTGAAAACTTCTTGAGGTAACTCATGAAGGTACTTCCCAAGTGAAGGATTCCAAAATCAGTAGACTAATACAGGAATATGAATCTTTCAAGATAAAATCCGGCGAGTCAGTTACATAGATGTTCACTTGTTTCCTTGATATTACTAATCCTTTGCAATCTCTTGGTAAGGATTATAGTAATCACAAGAAAATCAGAAAAGTGCTACAGGCTCTAACCAAGAACTGGAACCCAAAGGCAACTACAGTCATTGAAGAAAACGATCTCACCACAATAACTCTGGAAACACTTATGGGCAAGCGAATGACCCATGAGCTGGACCTACAAGAGTTTGAAGAACCAATCCCTAAAGAAAAATCTATCGCCTTTAAAGCTCAAGCCAGAAGATGAACATGTAAAGATTCTGGTGAAGAATCATCCAGTGGTGATGAACAAGCCCTGCTAGTGAAGAACTTCAAAAAATTCTTAAAGTTTGAAAAATCAAACAGAAAGAAGAAAGATGTCCATGAAAGCAATGAAGAAGAAACAATCTGCTTTGGATGTAAGAATTCAGGGCATATGAAGAAGGACTGCCCAACTCCAAAGAAAAGTAGTCCATATGATAGATCAAGATCAAGCTAAAAAACAACTGGTCAAAAGTATGCAAATACAGGTATCTGGCATGAAAGTGATGCTAGTGAATCAAAGAAAGAAGATAGACCCTGCAGCACTGCAAATGTCTGTCTCATGGCATTCGATAAGCTATCCTCAAATCCTCCATATGATGATTGTACTTTCGATGAGCTAGAAAATGCCTTCAACGAATTACTTGAAGAACACGTAAATCTGCTTGACAAGTATAAGCAATCTCAAAAAGAGGTCAAGACATGCACAACCGAAGTAGCTAGACTATCAAATATCATTGAAGATATTAGACAGACATCCACTACTGGTAACACGGATAAGATAGCCAAGCTTAAAGTAGACTATCATGAGACTATCCTCAAAATTGAAAAGAAAGAAAGAGATTATGTCAAGATACAAAAGTTATATGACATAGAGAAGAAGAAGCACTTAGTCACAGAGCAAAGACTTATTGATATGACCGCTAAATATGAAGAGTCTTATGTGGTTTCTAAAAAGTTAGAAATCAAGTTAGGCAAATAGGCTATACCTGTGACACAACCTAAATTTAGTCCTAATGCTAAGCATACACCTAAGAGGACTAAAACACAAAAAGTACGTAAGAAACACGAATATCACCATGCTTTCACATATAGGTTTTCAAAGAAACCACATATGCATGTCAAACACAAAATCAACTAACATGTTTTCAAAACTTACTTGCACGTACTGTGGTACTCATGGGCATATATCACAGTATTGTCCAGTAAGAAAGCTTGTTGATAATCACTCACTGATTTGAAGACCTAAGACTAATCAATATGGACCCTTTAGTAAATGGGTACCAAAGGATTCATCTACTTGTTTTGTAGGTGGACCCTCAACCCTCTCATGCTAAAAGCAAGTAGATTTTCGATAGCGGATGTTCGCGGCACATGACTGGTGATGCATCTTTGTTTGCCACGCTATCGATGAAGAAAGAAGGATATGTCTCCTTCGGAAACAACCTGAGAGGTGATATCATTAGAAATGGTATTGTTGGTATATCTCCTTATCCTGTAATAAAAGATGTTTATCTAGTTACAGAATTGAAACATAACTTACTGAGCATAAGTCACGTGGCAGATAGTGGTTATGGCATCAATTTTGTTAAAGACAAATGTACAATATATGATATGTCATCTGGTAATCCCGTATATGAAGGGATTAGAGAAGACAATATTTATGTTTTCTTAGATGCCTAGTCGCAAACTTAGATGAATGCTAGAAGATGCCTAGTCACAAACTTAGATGAAAGTGGGCTGTGGCATATGAGGCTAGGACATGCTAATATGGACACTATCTCACGGCTAAGCACTAAAAAGTTGGTAAAAGGACTCCATGAGATATCATTCAAGAGAGATATGGTATGTGTAGACTGTGAAAAAAACAAAGCACATAAATCTATATTTAAATCCATCAACGTTGTAAGTACTTCTAGACCTTTGCATTTGATACATATGGATTTATTTGGTCCTAGTAGAGTCGTTAGTCTTAGCGGTAAGCTCTACGCCTTTGTTATTGTTGATGATTTCTTTCGCTTTACATGGGTTTACTTTTTATTAAACAAAAGTGATGCAATTTTTGAATTTCAGATATTTTATAAAAAGGTACAAAATGAAAAAGGCTTCATGATTACTCGTATCCTAAGTGATTATGGTGGCGAATTCGTAAATACTAATTTTAAAAAGTTTTGTGATGATAGTGGATATTACTACGAGTTTTTCTGTCCTAGAATTCCTCAACAGAATGGTGTTGTGGAGGGGAAGAACCGTACTCTAAGCGAGATGGCTAGAGTGATGCTGAATCAGCACAATCTTCCTAAATACTTTTGGACAGAAGCTATAAGAACAGCTTGTCATATTTTAAATAGGGTGTTAACTCGTCCTATCTCGAAGAAAACACCTTATGAACATTGGTTTGGAAGAATTCCAAATATTTTATATTTAAAAGTTTTTAGATGTCGCTGTTTTATGCTGAACACCAAGGACAACTTGGGAAAGTTCGACTCTAAAGCAGATAAAGGAATATTTCTCGGATATGCTGCTAAGAGTAAGGGATATAGAATTTTCAATAAAAGATCTATGATTGTTGAAGAATCCATTAACGTTACTTTTGATGAGCTCAATAGTCACAGATCTAGCAATAATGATGATGAAAATGTACAAGCCAGAACAGATAAAAGTTCTGTGGAAGATCTGACTCATAGATTTGAATCATCGAAGTTCTTGCCAGATTATCCAGAGACGCTCATTAAAGGTAATATATCAAAAGGTGTAAGTACACTCTCTTTTTATAGAGATACTGAAATAGAAGCTAATGTAACTTTTATTTCACAAGTAGAACCTAAGAATGTAGCAAATGCTTTTAATGATAATTTTTGGATTGATGCCATGCAAGAGGAACTTAATCAATTTGAGAGAAACCAAGTTTGGGAACTCGTTCCAAAACCTATTGGTCAATCGATAATTGGTACTAAATGGGTGTTCCAAAATAAATTAAGTGAAGATGGACAAGTTCTACGCAACAAAGCACGTCTAGTGGCACAAGGTTATAATCAAGAAGAAGGTATTAATTATGACGAGACATATGCTCTTGTTGCTAGACTAGAAGCTATCCACATATTTTGTGCATATGCATGTTTTAATAATTTTAAATTATTTCAAATGGACGTGAAAAGTGCATTTTTAAACAGATTTTTGAAAAAAGAAGTTTTTGTGAAACAACCCCCTAGTTTTGAAGATTTTTAAAAACCTGATCATGTCTTCAAACTTAAGAAAGCACTCTATGGACTCAAACAAGCACCTCGTGCTTGGTATGAACGCCTAAGTGCCTTCTTACTTGAAAATGGTTTTTCAAAAAGAAGAGTTGATACTACTTTATTTATCAAGTCTTTAGATGATGATATTCTTCTTGTGCAAATATATGTTGATGACATCATATTCGGATCTACTAATGAAAAACTTTGTCAAGAGTTTGCTAAGTGTATGCAGTGTGAATTTGAGATGAGTATGATGGGAGAGCAGAACTTCTTCCTAGGACTTCAGATCAAACAACACTCAAAAGGAACATTCATCAATCAAGCTAAATATACAAAGGACATACTAAAAAGTACGGCTTCGATAATGTAAAGCCAATTGGAACTCCAATGGCTACATCAACAAAGCTTGACACTGATGAAAGTGGTAAACTTATCGACCAGCGTAAGTATTGAGGTATAATTGGTAGTTTATTATATTTAACTACTAGTCGCCTGATATTATGTCTAGTATCTGCATTTGTGTACGATATCAGGCAAATCCTAAGAAATTACACTTATGTGTCGTTAAGCGTATCTTTCGATACATTAAGAAAACTTCAACAGTCGGCTTATGGTATCCTAAAACCAAATCCTTTAACTTGATAGGTTACTCGGATGCAAATTTTATAGGATGCAAAGTAGACCATAAAAGTACCAGCGGTACATTGCATTTCTTAAGAAAAGCCTTAGTATCATGGTTTAGCAAGAAACAAAATTCTGTAGCACTATCAACTACTGAGGCTGAGTATATCGCCGCAGGACGATGTTGTGATCAAATTTGTGGATGAAGCAAACCTTAGAAGAATATAATCTGCACTACACTAAGATTCCTATTTATTGTGACAACACTAGCACTATTAACCTGACTAAGAATCCGATATGTCATTCACGCACAAAGCACATAGAGATTCGTCATCACTTTTTATGTGATCACTAATAACATGGGGATATTTGCTTAGAATTTGTTGACACAGATCATCAATTAGCAGACACTTTTACAAAACTACTAGCTGAAGACCGCTTTAACAATCTGCATCGAGAGCTCGGCATACTTGAATTTTTAGATTCATAATGTAGTATGATTAATAAATCAATTTAATACTCGAAACTTTGACCTTTATTAATGAACGTTATTTTGGTACAAGCCGAACGGGTCCTTCTGTCATATAGGCGTAAATAGCCTGAAGCGACACGGTGTACTAGTCTTCGGACTACCGCTAGCTGGGATCCGGCCCCTACAGCTAACCCAAAGTAATAAAAATTATTAAATAAAGAAGTGTGAAGGTTATATATTGAAATTTATCAATTATACAACATTAATGATATTAGAAATACAAGTAGCCGAACTCGGACCGAGTTCGGATGGAACCTGCACGGATTTCTAGAACTGAACAGCCGGCCCTAGTCTTTATAAACCCCACTATTCCCTCTTCTATTTTCCATCTTCCTACTGAGAATCCTCCCTAAAACCCTAAGTGAAGGTTCTCCTCCTCCTCATCTTCAAGTTTTCTGGAGTTTTGAAATCATCTTCTTCATCATCTTCTTCTTCTACTTCCTTTCTACAAAGGTAATCATCTATCCTCTCTCTTTACTTTCAATGGCACCCAAAGCCCAAAAGAGAAGGATTGATACCTCCCAGGTAGGATCATCCTCGTCGAACTATGTCCCAACAAATGTTTTCAGTCCAGCTCGTCCTTCTGACAATGATGACTATAACTCTGGTCTATTCCCTGACAAGGAATTTTTCGATCTTTGGTTTACTTCCTTCTTTGGTCGTAAAATGTGTAATGGAGCTTGTGTCAATTTTATAATTTTTTTTGAATATGCTCCTACTTTTAACCAACTTGGAATTCGGGATTTCTTTAAAATTTCTGATAATATCTATGATAATTTTTTTAGAATGTTTTACTGCAACTTGCAAGTAAAAGATAATGGCAATTTCTATTCTTGTGTTGCTGGACAAGAACTTGAGTTCAGTGCCACTGATATCAGTGAATATTTTCACGTTCCTTGTATTGATGAAGCCTTGGTGGATATTAACCACGTAGATTTTCCAGAAGTTGTCACCCTTGACTCCTTCAAAGCATTGATGTGTCACCCTCGTCCTGTCCAACGTAGAGTGTATTCAAAACATTTGAATCGGCATTTCTATGAATTGTATTGCTTTATCTTCTCCGCTTTACTTCCAAAAAGAGGATCTTCTGACGAGATCACCTTTATGGAATTATCTGTGATGTATCATATTCACTTCAGCATACCTTTCCCGTCCCCAAGACTGTTATGGCCTGGATGCTAAATTGTAGAAGTGCAGGGCATAACCTTATTTACCCCATGCATCTGGCATCTATCTTCAGGAGATTTGAAATTGATCTTTCAATCTGTCCTTTCTCTTCTCCTGCTACTGAGCTTAGTAGAGCTAGGTTGTATCCCAACCCTCCTCCTCCACCCGGTGCCGAACCTGCTGCTCTAGTTCATGATGATGACCCCCAGGCTCCTGCTCCAGCTGCTCCAGCCCCTGCTCCTGGCTTCGACCTGAGCTTTTATCGGCGCTTTGATGACTTTGTTGTCCTCTCAGATCAACGTCATCAGAGTTACATTGATGCTGAGTTCCGCTACATCATCCAGGCTCAGGTGTTGTGGAATAGCATTGCTGATATTCACTGGAGTCTATCTCATGATCCCACTCATCCTGTTCCGATGATCCATCACCCCAGATTCACTGGTACGAGGTCTGATGATGAGGCTACCTTAACTCATTTCAATCCTACTACAGCTTACTTTTCACCAGATGCTCCTGGAGGTGATGATACGCCGCTGTGATGTGGGACTTCAGTTGATGGTTCTTGGTTGATGATGCTAGATTATGATCGACGTAGTTTTTATTTTTTTTGTGATGATGTACTAGTCTAAACTCATGAGTTAGACTTTTTAGACTCTGTTTGATAGTCATAAACTATTGAATTATGACTAATACTAGTTATGTTAGTTGCATTTTAGTTTCATTCTGTATCAGATTTCAGTTATTTCACTACTATTTTTTGTTAACTTTTTCATGTGATTTGTTATATATGGATATTTCTCTGTCTTTTTTTTGTCTTCTGGTGAACATATTATTGGCTTCACACATTACGGGGGAGCCACAATATTTTGGTCATGACAAAGGAGGAAAAGAGCAATACCAAAATACCAAACCATCACCATTTTCTTAAGTTATTAGATATTTTTTCTTAATTTATTAGATATATTTTGGTATAGACTAAAGTTTGTCAATTATCAAAATGGGGGCGATTGTTGGCCCATTTCCTAATGGTCACACCCAATTTTGATAAATCAACAAACGTCTTAAGTCAATACACAAAATATACAAACTGCTGCTAACATTTCAGGTCAAGTAAAATCAATATCAAAGAGCATACTACAACATCCGCAAGCATGTAAATCATCATCCTGAAGCTTTTATGAACTAAAATAGTCTGAGTCATTTTACAGTTTATTATGTATTTCATCCTTTATTGAGTCTAGAATACAAATTGTAAAATCGACTGAGTATTACTGGCTTAGGTTATTCAGTCCACAAACAAAAATAAGCCTACCTACTTATCCCAAAAGTCCATAATTCCAAAAAGCCTAAAACCTATACAAATTTGGTACATTCCTTACTATTCTGACCAGACAGAACTCTGACCGAGTTCGGCCCGGGTTCGGTCTAGGTATTTTGAAATTTAGTTCCTACCAAATCTGCATCCAACGTTCGTATGCGAAATCCCAGCATCTGAACTCTGCCCGAACTCTGCCCGAGTGCGGTTCTAAAAAACACCTATAAATAGAAGAGAAATTTCTTTTTCAAATCACTCATCATTTCTTCTCTTTATCTATTCCTAAAGTGTTTTCAGTGTTCTAAAAAGCTTTCATATTCCACCTATACATCTCTTAGCCAAAGTCAGTAATATTGATTCGATTTAGAGTTCTTTGGTTCTCAGAGTTGTAAAGAGGTCATTCGAGTTCAGAAATCAATTCTGTTACTGGAGCTGGTCGTGCGCTCGTCACCAAGCACGGTGTTGTGAAGTCGGTCGTGCAGTTGTCACCAAGCACGGTGTTGTAAAGAGACTGCAAGCTCTCAATTATTTTGTGAATAGTGGATTAATAGCAGGCAAGAGTACCTGCGACTGGATTAGTCCTCCAAGTGGTAAACTAGTATATATCGTGGTGTCCACTGAGTTTAATTCTCTGATCTCTTGCTACATTTATTTGCTGTCTCTTTATTCACTGCCATAGTTATCTATTTTTAATTTTTAATTGGTAATTATTTTCTGCTACACTCGCACGCACTCTATTCACCCACTCTTTAAAGGTGCTCAACGGTCTAACAAATGGTACTTAGGTCTCCTGAGAAAGTCTTAATTTTATTCCACAATAGCCAAGTTTTGTATTCTTCTAGGGAATTGTACCATACTAGCCCATCTTACCAATAGGATTGTGACCTTAACCTCATTGCTTAAGTTAGAACAGATCTAGAACTAAGGTTACCTTATTTCCTAGTAGGTTATATAAACTTAGAATCTCATTAGTAGTATAGTCCTCTAGAAACCAGGATTGATTAGTTTCTTTTATATTATATTTCATGTTTTGATTTTAAGGATAGCATGTAAGACCAGTCAGAAGTACATCTTCAGCAGAAGGTCGCCTTATAACAGACAAAGGAGCTCCCGACTTGTTATTTTTGGGGCAAGAAGGGATATGTTCAGAAGGATTGCAAGAAGAAGTTAGGACGGTGCCATGTATTATTTTTTATTATCAAAATTATGTAATATTATATTATTGTATGTTTAATTTTGAGGATGAAATTTCCTCGGGGGGTAGGTTGTAAGCCCCCTAGATTTTTAAAGTTATTATTTTAATTTTTTGTTTAATATAGTTATTAATATATATATATATATATATATATATATATATATATATATATATTAAGAATATATATTAAGAATATATATAATATATATATATATATATATATATAAATATATAAATATATATTCTCCCACTTTTATTTATGATCGTAAAATGTACTCTTCCGTAGCTTTGATTTTTGGAGCACAAGAAATATCAAACTCTAGAAACTTCCTTCATGAGTTTTGACCTAGACATGTTTATCTTCAATTTGGTATATCATGTCCCACTCAAATATGTCTTCTTGTATTCTATTTGCTTCGAACAACTTTGGGATCAATTTAGGCCAAGAAGTTATCTACCGTGAGACTTGTCGTAACTTTCAACTTAAATTCCAGACTCGACATCGATCAAACCTAAATGACCCATTATATGGTTTCGACTTATTTTTAACCTACTACACACATGTCAAGGGTGTGTCATACGATTTAGATCCTTTATGCTATTTATTTTTAAATGGCACATAAGACCCTTTTTTGTCATTTCGGTATCTAATCGACCTAGAAATATTTTTGGGACCCAATCCAAACCAACCTAGCCAAGTGGGAACCACCCTAGGTTGCCAATCCATAATGTAATAATTTTTACTTTGAATTTATTTGAGTATGCACAGCCATGTGCACAAATTTATGCACCTTTGACCAAAGTCAAACATCCTTTACTATATTAGGAAAGTCACTTGCACTCTTTTCATAAAAGCAACTAGGGGGGTCAAACCTTATTCAAACCTCCTCAAAGTAAGCCCTAAAGTTCTCTGTATATTGTCACAACCCGCATCCGCTTTTCAAAATACGAATACGTAGCCAAGTCCAGCATACGCCAGAGAATCGGCGGTAGTACGCTGTCTAGGTCTCAATGAAAATCTCAAATACAATAAAATCATATCTAATTGCTCATTCACAATAATAATTTTGTTTATAATTCCAATAATAAATAAAAATGGCATTTGGGAATAACCCGCTAAATAATTAAATTCATATTCTCTCCAGAATCTGCGGCTGGCCTCCAAGATATCTTTCTCCCCCGTGTGGTCCTTAGCACAAAGATAGGAAGCATGCCAAGTTACCTGCAAATATCCAGTCAGAAAAGGAGCAAAGTATAACCCTACTGCATTTATGTAACTTAATACAAAAGAAACTAGACAGTAGAGATGCAGTAGAAATAAAGGAAACACTTGTATGAACTGGAAACGATAAACATGTACAAAAAACTACTAGCAGGAACATGTATGAACAAAAAAATGGAAAATAAACATGAACAAGTAAAACTAATCGAACAGTGCTTTGAAATACCTTTTGACATGTGAACGACTGGGCTAATGCTGCACATCATAGATGGTTATCCATATTTTTGGTATGGCTAACCCATACGTGAGGTGTATGACTTAGTACACATCATAGATGGCTATCCACATTTTTGGTACGGCTAACACATTAACATTCATTAGGGTCTGTTCACATACCTATTGGGCATTTTCCCTTCCAACTCAATAAACAGTCAATAAACGAGCAAGGATACAATCAAGCATATCATGTCACAATTGTGTCTCATCATGATACTCAATAAAACATATTGAAAAAATAGCATTATAATGCAATAAGAACATAAAACAATAGTGCACTTACCTCAAGTTAAGTTGTAGTTGACGTGTGGGACACAATCTCAATTTGGTTGAAAGTTGTTGTAATTACGGCTAACCACTACTAATTTGGTGAATCACCGACCATCTATGGGTTCTACAAATTAAACAAAATACTAGTATTTTATTAATTTTTGGAAAATTAGTATGCTATAGTTCTATGTGTCAGCTTTCCAAAATATCAAACAGTTCGTAAAACGGAGTTCGAGATCTCCCAAAATCTCGAAAATAGTACGACTGTCAATTTTTTGGACAATTGGCACTCAAATAGTTTTTCAAAAATTTACATTCATTATTATAGAAAACAAAATATAGATTCAGAAAGCTAACCTCTATACGGTTCTAAAAAAATTAGAGGTACAACGGAGTCCGGAGATGGTCACAATGGCCTCGCGAAGTTGTTATAGCTTCAAAAAAAATAAGGCTAAATTTATAACGAATTTTGGCCTATTTTGGACAAAAACAAGAGAAATTTTGGAAAAGAAAGTATGAGAGATGAAGTAGGTTCAATAGGTTATATAATGGATAGCCATTACTTAAGTAGCATTAGATTGGAAGGGTTTTGGTTTTGGGAGAAGGATAAGGACTCTTTAAATAGATGGAGATTGACTCAATTTCCTAATTAGGGAAGATTTAGGATACATAACCAAAATTTCCATAAATTTAAAGCAATCAATAATAAATTGATAAAATCTAATCAAGATTCATCACAATAGGAATTTAGAATTTCTATGGATAAATCTTCCTATTGATTTAAATAAAAAAAAGATTGATAAAATCTCAACCCATAAATGATCACACTAATATTACTTAAAATAATACCTAATATTTTAAATAGTTTTAATAATAGATTTTATAAATTCAAAACTTAAAGATAATTAATACTTTAAAAGTATATCTTTTATAATAAAAAAATTATATTTAAAATTAGTTTGACAAATCTCTTCGTCAATCCAAATATCCTTTATAGAAGTAAAATAAATTTTATTTTCTAACTAGAAAAATATTTCAAATAAATAATAAAAATAAAAAAATTTGGGAAGTGGACTTACAAATGTACCCACCTTAGAAAAATTTTGTCCTCGAAATTGCAAATGATGTGAATAGACACGATTAAGAATATAATAAAAATGATACGATTAATGATCAAAATTAGATAAGCATAATTGCGGATAGAATTGAAACCTAAGATGTGATTGGAATGATCAATTTATAGTCAAAATAGTCTAGTCACGACCAAAAATTTACTTAGGAACGATCAAAAATTGAAATTGTTTTGGCATGATCAACTATTTAACTAATTTATTTAGGCACGATCTTAGAATCAAATGTAGGAAAAGATGCGAATTGGCTCGATCAAAATATAATCAAAGATAGTATAGCCGCGATCAAAATCATTTAAGAATGTTCAATCGAATCGTTTCAAAACGATCTGCTAGTTAGCCCAAATCATTTAGGCACGATAATATATTCAAAATCTATATTATGAATCTAGTAGAATAGAATCAGATATATTAACTGGTTCTAAATGATTACTAGGAGAAACTAAATGATTTTTTTTCGAATAGGAAAGAAGAAAGTACTAGTTTATTGAGAATACAATAATAAGAAATAGGATATCAAATCAATTTGGAGTGAGAGTGTAAGATTTATGGATCATAAAAAATCAATAGTCATATGCCAATAAAAGATATAGCCTCTATAGTATTCAAAAAACGTATGCATATCTGAAGTCATTTCATCGAGAATTCATGCCTCACCAGTGTACATCTGGCTGTAGTAAACTCTTGGTTTCACGACTTAAATATAATATGGTATCAATTATTCTATCAACTTTATCCAATATTGACATAGCAACTCAAATATCAAAATAGGACAACTATGACATAGTTTTAATAATATTTGATAATTTACGCTTGGATGAAATTACTTTAACTTAGGGATCACGCCTTGCCGGTGCACTACTGGCTGCAGTGAACCCACAGTCTCCATAATTTAAATAAATGGAGATAGTATGCATCTGCCTTGCCATTGTATGTCACTGAATATTCTTTCAAACTCTGTCCATAAAAATTTTTAAAGGAGCTTCTAGAATTTAAACAAGCTCCAAGATGATCATGATAGAAAAACTATAAATATCTGTCCTTGAAGTGAAACTATTAATTTTGAAAATAAAATGATTGATTAGGGAGAACTGAATGACTAGATAAGTATAAACATTCTAATCTTTATCAAACTAACTCGAGATTCACATATAGGTAATTGAGTAAAAAAAATATTTTGAAAATAATTCCTTATGGCAAAAGGAAACTAAATAAGTAATTCGGATATGTTGATGATATTTAAGGAGGGCAAAAAATAAAATTTGAACAAATGATCAAGATTTAGGAATTGAATCCTAGGAAGTCCTAATTTACCATGCAAATAGTCTACCCAACTTCGATCCTACCATCATATCAAAACACAATGGTATATCCCTCTATGAAAATTCCAATAATTTAATATATCCCAACCTAAGTCACAAGGCCTATGTAGCAAGCTTAACTACCCAACAGTCAGTTTGAATAAGGGCTTCCCTATGGTGTACATAGTCCTAGCCATTTTCTAAAAATCAAACCAATCATAATTGTGAATAAGAACTTCCTAGTTGCAGGCTCGTAATAGTACAACTAACTTAAGTACTATCACGAGTTCGCACAATTTTGTGAAAACTGACCTACATGGGCCACCACAAAAACTTGTCAGAATAACATCCGCTTATCGAAATACAAGTACATAGCCAATCTAGCCTAGGTCGCAGCGGCGGTAGTACGTTGTCTAGGTCTCAATAAAATCTCAAATATAATAAAATCATATCTAATTGCTCATTCACAATAACTGTCACGCCCCGACCTAAAAAATCGTTTTATCCTCGCATCGATTTATCGAATCATCGTCCTCGCTGGGGCGTGATGCCATACGAGTTTGAAATTTGCACTCATACAAAGCAAGATGACAAGTTCTCAAATAGTTATCTTTGATTTGATATTTAACAACAAAAGAAACAGAGTATATGAAATAATTCTCTATTGATAATTGGACTGAGGTTATAAAGGCTATCAATAGCCCAACTGAATTTGCCTGATTGGCTTACGACACTCAGGTTCTCTCTTGCCCACAAAGGATTTCATCGTTCCATATATCACGCCTTCTATATCTCGGCCACATCACCATGTTATAAGTCTGAACGTTAATGCGGTCACACGCCCAAAATGCTATGACATTCCATGCCTCAGCGCATTCAAGCGAATCTCCACCGTGAGCAGATCATATCCTCAATCTGCAAGTAATCTGGTGGGGGATCAGTACTAATCCTCTCGCATACTGATAGGACCCACTTTGCTAAACCGATATTAAGTAATGTATTGATTCACACATCATACAAATTAGTATCTTTCTATATTACCTTAGGATATGTTTCTTAGCATATTCGAAGCAGTAAAGCATGTTATCATGGAAAGCAAGCTATGTTTAATTCATATAAGCAAGCCAACAGCATATAGCAAACTCATGTTTGTTTCGTGGCATGACTTCTTACCAACATCAATGCACTCATTATTGTCCGACGCAAGGTGAATAAGCCTACCATCTTTTTCTGTCATGTTATAATTGATATTGTACAGGATCTCTGTGTGCCTGTACTTTCAACCCAATGTTCCTTAACTATATGAAGGTCGTTGGCTTTAACACCATTATGGACATAAGGGTTTGATGGTGACTACTTCAGCCTAGGGAGCTAATCCTATGCCTTGAAGTACTCCCGAACGATACCGATATTTATGGCGCTCCATTTCAATGGTAGGTCACGAGCCTAACAGATTGAAATACCCCACACAATACCCATCTCAAATTTGCTATCTAGATCGAACGGTCCTGGCATCCAGCCTACCATGCTCGAGGGATAAATAAACTTGTGCACAAGTTATCCGTGACCATGTAACGCATCAAACTCATACAACCAAGCAATTTTCCTATCTCTATTTCCATTGGCATAATGTTCCAACTCGATGTTCATTAACAAACTCCCCGAAGGCCATAAATATTTCGAGGCATTATGTCGCATTCAATAGTTATTCGATATCCTTCGAGTCGTGCATTCGATGCATGCCCCGATTTAGCATTTCTATATTCTATGCCTTAGCATTCATGATGTATGTTCCTTCCCTCTGACTTATGCACTGAGGCACGCATCGATAGGGCATTTAATGTTCTATAGCTCGTACAATGAGGCACTCACGCCGATATAGTCCTTCAATGTGCTAGCCCTCTAACTCGTATGTGGGGGCACAAATGACATGTGCACTGAGGCACTCATCGATACAGTTATCCCATATTTTTATGGCTTATGCACCGAGGCGCTCATCTTTACAATATTTTGATGTTCGGTAGCGACTCGTACAATTGATGTACATTTTAATTCAATTGTTCTATCTAGTGTTCGACACGCACTACGATTTCCTTCCTTCGAGCCACGCCCGTGGTCTCGGTAGGTTAACTTAGCATATAATGGTTCATATTACTAAGGCATGAAGGAGTAGAAAAGAAGGGTCAAAGTCATCCCACCTTAAGCCGATATGCCTTGGTTCGATTTCATAACTTTGTTGCATGACCAACTCTTCTGACTTAGCCATTCAAGCACTTTATGTTTTGTTGAATTATCTGACTGATTTGGCTTACCGTGCCTATGCCTCAATCCGTTGCGAGGTATTGATTTAGTTTTTTGGACGCCGTTGCAAATAGAAAAAAATGTCGACCTTTTATATTTCAGCGTAAACGTATAGCCTGCACACGAAACCAACAAAAATCAATATTCGTTCGAATCAAACTTGTGCGTCGCATCGATTCGATTTCTTAGAATCTTCAAACCGACTCAATACTTTCTCTCGGGCCAACTTAACACTTGCATCGATCTTACTCGATGCATTCCTTGGGTCAATGTAACTCTTGTATCGATTCACATCGATACTTCATCGGCTCAACGCAACTCTTCGAGTTAATGACTCAGCATAATACACCATACAGAGTGGGACATTACATAATAAACCACTCAAAACAATGTTCATCCTCGAACCGAAACTAACACTCAATCCAAGTGTCTCTAGATCGTTTCATGATCTCGCCCAACTATCTTCGTTCGATTTCAAACACTCGTGTAAGCTTTCATTAACTTTCACAGTATTTCCTGCAGCTTGATTTGAATTCAACATACAACTTGATTTGGATCGTTACACATATTCAAGGTGTCCAAAAATATATATATATATATATATATTTCAACCAAGTCCAGTGGTACAGAATTAGAACAAAGCTAACAGATAAATTTTTAATCCTATATACTTTCCATCTCGTACTCTCGGTCGTACTTATCTCTAGCAACCGTTCCCAAAATTTTATCACATATTTATATTCGATACATACGTGTAAAACCCCTAAATTTCTACTACGATTTTTTTTTATATTTTAAATTTGTATTTTTACTTTATATTTATACGTCGCATGCTAATTTGCATTTTCCGTACCCTCTCGTCGAGTGCGAATTTGCGCGAGGAACATATTTTTAGAAAATATTTTTATATAGCTCTCAAATATCAGGTGATAAATATTTTCATTTATTTATTGATTGAATGATTTATTTAATTGTTTATTTTATTGCAAAAAGTCGCACAAAACATCCCATTGAGTTTTTCCCAAAAATAATTTATTCAATTATGGTAGTGATATTATAAATGTTTACTTGCAATCACATGAATCTAATTCATGAATAGATTTAAATATTTAATTTTCGAAATTAATATTATGCTAATTTTTATAAATTATAAGAAGATAATTCTAAACTTATTTTTATGAATTAAAGCGATATTTGATATATTGGATAACTTTAAAATGATTTTTTTGATTAAATATACGATTATCTAGCTTTCGAAAGGATATTGTTGTTTTAAATTAAAAGTGATTTAATTTAGATGTGATTTTTTGAATTATCTAATTGGGGAATTTAAACATCCCAATACGTATCCTAACGGAAATTCCCACATCCTATAAATAGGCAGGTACTCCTCCATAATTTCTCCAAACCAGTTCCACAACCCAAGAATAGTGCATCGTGTCTGTGTTCCACGCCCATCTACTATATTTTCTATTACAATTACAACTTCCCCAACAAAACCCGATCCCCTCTCCGTCGTGTCGGACCGCCCCGACACGATGATACAAACCACCCACATCGTCTCCTCCTTCCATCTCCGCCATATCCGCAACCCCTGCTCCTCGACTCCACGCAGAACCACCGTCGCCACCGTTTCGTCACCAGTCACCACCACCACCATCCAGACATCTCCGCCACCCACCATCATCACCACACCCGGCCATCACAGCCAACACCACCACCGTCGTCATCATCGACAATTTTCCCCAAAAAAACCAAAACCACAGTAACGAAAGGGAAGAAATCCTCACCGTATGGCGTTCCCGAACCGCGCCGCTCCCTTCGACCCTGCCGTGCTCGTTGGATCTGGACTCCGCCAAGCTTCCTCCGTCGGGACTGGGATCCGTCGGCCGAGCCTTTGGGGAGACCACAGCCGCTCCGCCCCAAGCTCTGCGCCCCTCCGACCCGGTCCGGTGGAGCCGCGCGGCCGCCGTAACACTCCGCACAGGCCGGCCCGCATCGGCAGCCTCTCCGCCTCTACCGGAGATCAGCCCCACCGCTTTCTGATCCGCGGTTTCGACCACCGCCACCTTCGGAAACTCCCTTCGCCGCCGCCTCCAGAGCCTCAGTGCGCCACTACCGGCGTCGTCTCTCCTCTGCTCCTCCGCCCCAGTGCGTCGATCCATCGTGCCTCTCCGCAGAAAACCTAGCCTCCGCTGCGGCGCTCTCCTCCGCGCCTCCGCGCCAGACACTGACCGCCACGCCGCTCTCCCGCCGGCGAGAACCCCGGTAAAGCCCCCTTCCGAACCCTCTTTCCCCGCACTCTCTCTGTTACTCTCTCCTTCTCCACTTTTTTTCTTTTGGTAAAGAACAGCAGCAACAGAATGGTTGGTGTAATATAATATTTATTATTATTATTATTATTTTCATTATTATTACTAATAATGTTATTAGTATTATTATTTTGGTTGTTATTATCATTATTATTTATTATTAATATTTAGTTTTATTATTATTAATGCTGTTATTATCATTATTATTATTATTATTTTTACTTTCCCTCTCTCTCCCTCTATTTCTATATTTATTATTTTTATTCTAGCTTTTATTTAATTAATTCTTTCTTAAACACATATACAATAAATAGTATATAAGAATTTAGTTATATTTATATTAGGTTGTATGGCTAGTAATAAATAAATTAATTAAATTTTTGTATGTTTTCAAAGTTATTATCATAACAAATATAGATTGGCTTAGACTAAAAATATATTATTTTTGCTTTTACTTGAAAAGGGTCTTTCCAAGTTAAATTTAGTTTTCTATAAAATATATAAATATATTAATTTATTCTCGAATATGTTATTATATATTACTATAAAGTAGTACAAAGTGATGGTTTTTCTAGTATTGGAAAATATTTTCCCAAGTATTGTGGACTAATAAAAGCTAGTTTTCAAAAAGTTATAAATAAATTTTTTAAAGACTAGTATATGCATTCTTCCCCACAAATTTTTCCACGATTATCCCCATTGCTCACGACTAATCATGTGTCCTATTTTCTCGTGACTTCGAACCCTTACATACTGGCATTGGCAATTGGACAGAGCAGGACTTGTTGAATTATTGTACCACACCAGGCGACACACCAGGCAAGACACTTTGTCTTTACTTTTTAATTTTTTGCTCAATATCATGCATGTTTTTTTCTTTATGTTGTTCTTTCAAAACTATGTATAGATGCAAATTATTATACTTTATGCAATTGGCTTAGAGTTAAGGGACCACCGTATGTTTAGTGCATTTCATAAACTGTCACGATGTGCCACGGATTGTGTGTGAGTTGAGAGTCGCATATAGCTTCGGAATTGCGTATCGACTGTACATCGGTGCATACAGGCCGTGCGTTAGAATATAACTGCCAATAGATTATGTAGAAGACTTAGCAGTTATTAAGGATTAAACAATGTCGTGGAGTCGACACATGTATAGTATCATGGGGAGGGGGGAAGACAGTTATTAGCGTAGGGGCTACATGTTCAGTACACACATAGATTTGGGCCGATAGTGTCTCGTATGAGCGCTACTTACTGCCCCGAGGCCGATAGTTCTCGTATGAGAGCTACTTTCTGCCCATGGTCGATAGTATCTCTTATGAGCGCTACCTACTACCACTCTCTCTCCATCTATCCTGAACACCTAAGCTCCTGCATAGAACGTTGTCTTCTCAAAGTATATATCACATAGAATGGTTAGGAACCTTTACGTATGTATATTTTCTATTGAGCTCTTACTATTCAGTTTATGGCATGATATTATGTGTCTTGTTACGTCCCTCTGAGGACCTGATTTTTCCCCAGGTGTGTGTTTTCGTGATTTCTTGTAGGTGCTCTAGCTAAGGCCATGACTTGCGCTCTATTCTGTCGTGATGATTACTCTTGGATTCGTCACTTGCTCTCGCTTGCTAAATTCTTTCCTTGTATATTTTTCTATATTTAATTTGGTTGGTAGTGGACTCTGTCTCCGCCCAACGATGGTGTCCATGACAAACTCAAAGTTGCTTATATTATTATTTATCTTTGTGGATGAGATTTAGTGTCTTGGGCTTTCTACATTTACAGCTTATGTATATATACGAGTCGTATATTTCTTCGTATGTATACAGCTGGCATGATACGTATCTAGTCTCAAGTATTTGGGACTGGGGCATTACATATTTTTGTGGTGGCCCATGCAGGTCAGGTTTGCCGTTTCGGTTACATGATTGTACCAAACGGACCTGCAATATAGGATTAGAATCTAGGAATCTCATCCACATATTTGATCACCTTCCTTGACCTTCCTTGATTTCCATATTCCGACTCCCGTGGCTTCCCTTGATTTTTGCATCTTGCTTGAACTCTTTCTACCAACACCCTATCATCTCGTGCTTAAACATGGTTAGAAAGACAACTACACTACTATATACTTATTGGTCAACTCTATGGCTAGAAGGATTATATTGACAAATAATATCCATTGAGGGTATAAAGACATTTATTTTTCCTAGAGATATGATTTTAAGGATTAGTTAATTTTAAGTTGGGTAGTAGCATATTACCGCCTCCAAAGGATAGTTAGAATTTTATTATTACAATGTGGTATACACAAGAGGATAGCTAGATCGAGAGAACAAAATTTTTATAAATTTTGAAATTGTGAATTAGCGATGATTTATTAGGGATATGAAACCAATTTGAGAAATATCTTGAGTTTTTATATTGTGACACTTGATTTACGGTTAACTTTAAAAGTTTGGATTGTAATATGATAAAGTTTATCTCGAGATTATTTAAAGAGTTTAAATTATGATTTTGTAGACGACTAAAGAGACAAAAGTTTAGAAGGAAGAGAACTTGAGGTTTTAAATTGCGCGTACGATTTATAAGTTTATTAAATTTTGAAAAGTTGATGGAAAAAAAATTATTTTAAATTTTTGGAAAAAATATCGACTTTGAAGGAAAAAAATTCAAATTTCAAATTTTGTCCTATGATCTATGATTTATAGAGTTATTTAAATTTTGAGTTTAAAGTCTTGATTATGGATATTTAAATTTTGGTAAAAAAAGTATATTCATTTTGCGATATACAAGGACTATTTCGAGATTGATTAGAGATTTAAATTAAACTTGACAGGCTAAGATAATTGGTAATTGTAACGGAGCATCTTGGAAATTTTATTGAGAAACTTCGAGGAACTTAAAATTTAGATTAGATCATATTGGTAGAGGATCAAGAAACAAGAAAGGTCACCCTAGTGAGATAGAAGTATTCTACATTAGATTGCCATACCACCTATGATTATAACATTGCATATACACAAGTGTAGTTAGTCATCTACAAAAACCATGTGACCATATCCTTGATTACTCAATCTTCCCTCAAATCTAGATCTTTTATCGTGACCATCTAATTGTTTGGAACTTATAAATGATTAGAATCACTCCCTTAACCGTACCCTTATCCATGAGACTATTTTCTCTCTAAAAACTGTATTCTAACTTATTTTACCTTGACTTACTAGAATCCAAATTATCTTTATTTCATACTTTAACTGGTCATTTATTTTGTGCGTTAATCATTATCTCATGAACTCCCACTTCCTTTTTAAATTCTTTTACGTCCTTTGTCGCGACTTTGATATTTGGAGCACAACACTAGACTCTTCCTTTCAATCAAATTCACATGCAGGACCTAGACGAGCTCACCTTCGTGTAGGTATATCATGTCCCACTAAAACACGTTCCCTTGTACTCTATTTTTATGATGCGACTTTCGAGTCAAAATGGCTTGCTATAAATCCTACCAAAATACTATGGTCCTTTATGACTTCGGTTAGAAATCAAATCTTGACTCAAGTCTTTCGACCCGATACTGATTGTGACCTACTTAATTCCTTGAATGCTTAATCTTGTGTTTTATCTTGATTGCTTAACTATTGTCCTTTATTATTTTTTATTTTATTTACTTGGACGCATAACATCTTTTAGCAATATTAACAACCTTACTTTCCTCCTTTCCGATTAAATTGCTTCACTCATATGTCACCTTGATTCCTCCGTGGTTTATGCAATTTTGTTCATTTTATGATTTCCTTGTTCAAAGATGAAATCGATCATGATATCCTTTAGTTAGGAAAGGTTTGATTAGAAAACCCCACATCATAGATAAATAGTTTAGTTGGTTAAGGTGATCATACGATTACAAGGTATATGTAAGATTTGACATAAGTTAAATATGTATGAACACTATTAGATGAAATTGAGGAATGTGGTTTTCGAGAATTAGTACTTCTCTCTCGAAAAAAAAACTCTTTGGTGATTGATATGTATTCTTATTACGACGAGATGATCTCTACTTTCGACCAAATTGATTTAAAAGTTATTGAATTTAAATTTCGAAGAGATTATGAAAGACAAAATTTAGCCTGCGGAAGAAGAGAGATCAATATATATATATGTATGTTGGAAGATGGAGATTAGAGATTTATTGAATTGAAGGTTCCCGAAATTTTTGAAAATTTTTATTATGAAATATTTGATTTAAAAATATATTTGGAATCAAAGTGTTGAAAGTTGATATTTAAGAGCAAGTCTCAAATGGAGTAAAGAAGAAAATGAAATGTGTTTAAAAAAATTTCAAATTTGGTAAAATATAAAATTTGAGAAGATTTGTGAAGAGCTAGTGATGATAAAAGCATTATTGAAAGTGGTTAAATTATTAAAATTGACGATCTTGAATGTAAGTTAAATATTGGGTTATTGATCAAAGTTTGAAGCACTGGAGGTTGTCATCTATTTACGAGGTTGCACATTTATAAGATAAATGTTATCTTCGATCCAATTTAGATACTGAATGAGATGTCATGCATGCGATCACTTTCTATTCTAGACCCGTGATTTTATTCTTCCAGTCCTCCAAATTGAAATTATTCCAAACTGCGTATTTTCATTGGATTCTGTTTTCGACTCCTTGCTTAAAATATAGTCATGTTTTTGCGTTTAAAAAACTCTCGTATCTTTCCCAATCCTACCTATCCAAGTTACTCCTAAATTTCGAGGACGAAATTCTTTTAAGTTGGGTAGGATGTAAAACCCCTAAATTTCTACTACGATTTTTTTTATATTTTAAATTTGTATTTTTAGTTCGTATTTGTACATCGCATGCTAATTTGCATTTTTCCGTACCCTCTCTTCGAGTGCGAATTTGCGCGAGGAACATATTTTTAGAAAACATTTTTATATAGCTCTCAAATATCAGGTGATAAATATTTTTATTTATTTATTAATTGATTGATTTATTTAATTGTTTATTTTATTGCAAAAAGTCGCACAAAATATCCCATTGAGTTTTTCCCAAACATAATTTATTCAATTATGGTAGTGATATTATAAATGTTTACTTGCAATTACATGAATCTAATTCATGTATAGATTTAAATATCTAATTTTCGAAATTAATATTTGCTAATTTTTACAAATTATAAGAAGATAATTCTAAACTTATTTTTATGAATTAAAGCGATATTTGATTTATTGGATAACTTTAAAATGATTTTTTGATTAAATATACGATTATCTAGCTTTCGAAAGGATATTGTTGTTTTAAATTAAAAGTGATTTAATTTAGATGTGATTTTTTGAATTATCTCATTGAGGAATTTAAACATCCCAATACTTATCCTAATGAAAATTCCCACATCCTATAAATAGGCAGGTACTCCTCCATAATTTTCCCAAACCAGTTCCACAACCCAAGAATAGTGCATCGTGTCTGTGTTCCACGCCCATCTACTATATTTTCTATTACAATTACAACTTCCCCAACAGAACCCGATCCCCTCTCCGTCGTGTCGGACTGCCCCGACACGATGATACAAACCACCCACATCGTCTCCTCCTTCCTTCTCCGCCATATCCGCAACCCCTGCTCCTCGACTCCACGTAGAACCACCGCCGCCACCGTTTCGTCACCAGTCACCACCACCACCATCCAGACATCTCCGCCACCCGCCATCATCACCACACCCGGCCATCACAGCCAACACCACCACCGTCGTCACCATCGACATTTTTCTCCAAAAAAAACCAAAACCACAGTAACGAAAGGGAAGAAACCCTCAACGCATGGCGTTCCCGAACCGCGCCGCTCCCTCCGACCCTGCCGCGCTTGCCGGATCTGGACTCCGCCGAGCTTCCTCCGTCAGGACTGGGATCCGCCGGCCGAGCCTTTGGGGAGACCACAGCCGCTCCGCCCCAAGCTCTGCGCCCCTCCGACCCGGTCTGATGGAGCCGTACGGCCGCCGCAACACTCCGTACAGGCCGGCCCGCGTCGCCAGCCTCTCCGCCTCCACCGGAGATCAGCCCCACCGCTTCCCGATCCGCGGTTTCGACCACCGCCACCTCCCAAAACCCCTTTCGCCGCCGCCTCCGGAGCCTCAGCGCGCCACCACCGGCGCCGTCTCTTCTCTGCTCCTCTGCCCCAGTACGTCGATCCACCGCGCCTCTCCGCATAAAACCTAGCCTCCGCTGCGACGCTCTCCTCCGTGCCTCCGTGCCAGACACTGACCGCCACGTCGCTCTCCCGCCGGCGAGAACCCCGGTAAAGCCCCCTTCCGAACCCTCTTTCCCCGCACTCTCTCTGTTACTCTCTCCTTCCCCACTTTTTTTTCTTTTGGTAAAGAACAGCAGCAACAGAATGGTTGGTGTAATATAATATTTATTATTATTATTATTATTTTCATTATTATTACTAATAATATTATTAGTATTATTATTATGGTTGTTATTATCATTATTATTTATTATTAATATTTAGTTTTATTATTATTAATGCTGTTATTATCATTATTATTATTATTATTTTAACTTTCCCTCTCTCTCCCTCTATTTCTATATTCATTATTTTTATTATAGCTTTATTTAATTAATTCTTTCTTAAACACATATACAATAAATATATATAAGAATTTAGTTATATTTATATTAGGTTGTATGGCTAGTAATAAATAAATTAATTAAATTTTTGTATGTTTTCAAAATTATTATCATAACAAATATAGATTGGCTTAGACTAAAAATATATTATTTTTGCTTTTACTTGAAAAGGGTATTTCCAAGTTAAATTTAGTTTTCTATAAAATATATAAATATATTAATTTATTCTCAAATATGTTATTATATATTACTATAATGTAGTACAAAGTGATGGTTTTTCTAGTATTGGAAAATATTTTCCTAAGTATTGTGGACTAATAAAAGCTAGTTTTCAAAAAGTTATAAATAAATTTTTTAAAGACTAGTATATGTATTCTCCCCCACAAATTTTTCCACGATTATCCCCATTGCTCACGACTAATCATGTGTCCTATTTTCTCGTGACTTCGAACCCTTACATACTGGCATTGGCAATTGGACAGAGCAGGACTTGTTGAATCATTGTACCACACCAGGCGACACACCAGGCAAGACACCTTTCCTTTACTGTTTAATTTCTTGCTCAATATCGTGCATGTTTTTTTTATGTTGTTCTTTCAAAACTATGTATAGATGCAAATTATTATACTTTATGCAATTGGCTTAGAGTTAAGGGACCACCGTATGTTTAGTGCATTTCATAAACTGTCACGATGTGCCACGGATTGTGTGTGAGTTGAGAGTCGCATATAGCTTCGGACTTGCATACCGACTGTACATCGGTGCGTACAGGCCGTGCGTTAGGATATAACTGCCAATAGATTATGTAGAAGACTTGGCAGTTATTAAGGATTAAACAGTGCCGTGGAGTCGACACATGTATAGTATCATGGGGAGGGGGGGAAGACAGTTATTAGCGTAGGGGCTACATGTTCAGTACACACATAGATTTGGGCCGATAGTGTCTCGTATGAGCGCTACTTACTGCCCCGGGGCCGATAGTTCTCGTATGAGAGCTACTTTCTGCCCTTGGTCGATAGTATCTCTTATGAGCGCTACCTACTACCACTCTCTCTCCATCTATGCTGAACACCTAAGCTCCTGCGTAGAACGTTGTCTTCTCAAAGTATATATCACATAGAATGGTTAGGAACCTTTACGCATGTATATTTTCTATTGAGCTCTTACTATTCAGTTTATGGCATGATATTATGTGTCTTGTTACGTCCCTCTGAGGACCTGGTTTTTCTCCAGGTGTGTGTTTTCGTGATTTCTTGCAGGTGCTCTAGCTAAGGCCATGACTTGCGCTCTATTCCGTCGTAATAATTACTCTTGGATTCGTCACTTGCTCTCGCTTGCTAAATTCTTTCCTTGTATATTTTTCCATATTTAATTTGGTTGGTAGTGGACTCTGTCTCCGCCCAACGATGGTGTACATGAAAAACTCAAAGTTGCTTTTATATTATTATTTATCTTTGTGGATGAGATTTAGTGTCTTGGGCTTTCTACATTTACAGCTTATGTATATATACGAGTCGTATATTTCCTCGTATGTATACAGCTGGCATGATACGTATCTAGTCTCAAGTATTTGGGACTGAGGCGTTACAATGCGTGATTCATTCAACAAAGTTATGGCATGCGATGCGATTCAAAGATTGCATTTTTCATTTCGAAAGTTTTTGTACTGAGCATCAATTATATGCGTCGTGTCAAGCCGTCGCGCATCCGACGGCAATGAGTCTTCGCAATGCCTTGCGTTCGAAGTCTCTTTCCAACTATTTTCGAAGCCAAACTCATCTCGATATGATTTTTCCATTTGTTGACTTGCAAAAGTATCAACATCCAGGGCCACGCCCGCTAGGTGACTTACCTAGACATCGTGCTTAAATTCTTCTGACACAACTTTTAAATTGACGTTGCACAAAGACCACAATCTATCCAACACAAAAGTTTAATTCGAATCGACAATGCTCAAAGGCAGCGAGCGATCTTTTCGGCACAATTATTTAACTCAAGTTGATAGTGCTCAAAGGCAACAATCGTTTTGACACAAAGGTCTTTCTACGATGCATCTTATGTTCGATTCCTATCGAATAGGAATTTTCTAGCCAAATTTCCAACTTTTTCGTCTTACAACATTGAATATAAGTTCGATTTGCGCAAGTTCAATTGCAAGGTGAATCAAATGTCAAAGACACAACTTTGAGAGTCATTCTCTTATCACTCGCTCTCGTGCATAGCACGATTCTCGAAACCGCCTATTCGTATCACCAAGTTTTGTTTGTGAAACTTTCTATTTTGATTCGACCAACATAATCATTCAAGCATTCATCTGACAAATTCTCAAAATCAATTATATCATTCTCAGCCGAAGTTGTTCCATCAATTCCTGAAATAATTAATCGATCACCTAGACTTATCATCTATATGCACCATATGATATTTGTTTCTTGACACAATACTATATGCGACATCATTTGGGTCATCTTATGGGTCTGCAATATTTATTTTGATTTGGCGGTCAAGTCTTCTAGGGTCAATTATCCCGAAACTACGTTCGATAATTGTGGATCATTAACAAAGGACAGTTACTACGAACCATGCTATGTCTTATTTCGGAGCCAAATTATGTTCCGATAATTTCTTATAAGACTCTACCCAAATCCAAACGTAAATCATTTTGTCTGTGCAGCTTAGGAACAACTATCCTCCAAATAAATTCATGCACTACTGTCGATGATTTCACAATTCACAAAACATCTACTTGTATTGAGTTCGAGTCTTTCTACCCACGATCGACACACGAGATGCGATACGCATCGAAACAATCGTCGATAACTTTATAGCCTCACCCTGATCAATCCCAAAGTTTATGATCAACTAGTTCGACACATTCGTATCGCTATTTTCTAAAATCTCAATATTGTAGGCCTGTCCTATTTTGTGTTCTCATATCGTGCTTACATTTTCTTGCGTATTGATTTTGATAGATCATATCAGTTTCGATAGTGTGAGGGTCAACTTTGAATCTGCATTAACGTCGACTTAGCTCATATTGCATACATCCAAGTTCTCTACAAAAATTTTCATACGCATCAACTCGTTTTCTAATTCATCGCTTCCCGCTATACTTCGATCGCATAACCGAGTTACCGATTATCCAATATCGAACCCTCGAGTATACAATCATCCTCTCTAAGTTTCACGTGTTTCAGTCAAACTCAAATGTGTTTTGTTGCAACATAACCAACTTATTTCGTAGGTACGATTACCCGCATCAACCAACTTTTTTACCGAGTCGCAGTTTGTGCGATCCGGTTACAATTTGTATTGACCAATATTTTATCCAGTTAGCAATTCATGCATTTCGATTACCATTCGCATCGACTAATATTTTCATTGAGCTCGCAAGTTGTGCGACTCATTTATAACGTTTCAAATTTACTATTTCGTCGATTCGATTAATGTCTCGAAGAAAAACCATTTTGCTAGTCCCGGTCATTCGACCGACTTATAAATTTTTGTCTGACATATCATTCAATGATACAAGTCCCGCCTTACCGTTTAACCGATTATCGAAGAACAATTGCATCAACATACTGTCATACAAATTCTAAATTGAGTCTCGGTACTACCCCGTCCGTTGCGAACAAATCTTTCGCAATTTACGCAATGTGTCGATAGAATCCACCGCACAAGTGGTATTGCATATACCACTCAAAATTTTAGTCATTTATTGCATAGGTGGTATGGCATATACCACTCAAAAACTAAGTCTTTTCCATCGTATCATACTCGGTATGAACCAACAGTCTATTTCGACTCACGATTTCCTCAGTGATCATGCTGATCACAACCGTAACTTATAATTAAACAAAATCTGACACAACTTGGCCAATGTATTCATTTGCCAACACAAGCTCGGTGCGTAACCGAACGATTCATTACGATTTTAGTTCCCTCTGTTGCATCTCGTGTAATATTTTATTTCAGTTTCATCCGTTGCATCTCGTGCAATATTTTATTTCAGTTCCCTCCGTTGCATCTTGTGCAATGTTTTATTTATGATATTCAAAGCCAATACTTTAATCCGTTCAACACATTCGATATCAACTTTTACGTTCATTGTAACGCAACATTCACAATCAACTCATTACAAATCATGCAACACTTCCCACGATTTTCGTTATATCGATACAACCAACATTTCTCATATCGACTGTTGCATTGAAATAATAAACATGTCAATTCATATTTCATAACTTGTTGTACTTGCATCAACAATATTTTACGGCACGTTGCACTCTATTCAATAAATGTTTCACGACTTTCTCAGCAAACATCATGTAATTTCTAAAACACATGCGGCAAATTAAATTATACGACTTATATTAGACTTATTGTATGGAACATCCAGTGCGACATCGAGTAGATTCAAGAGTGATTCGATTGTAGTGGGCAACTTTTAGAATTGAAAAGAAACAAGCGTCCTGAAAGAATTAAACCTAGAGCTCTGATATCACTTTGTCGTACTCCGACCTGGTAAATCGTTTCATCCTCGCATCGATTTACCGAATCATCATCCTCGCTGGGGCATAATGCCTATGAATTTAGAATTTGCACTCGTACAAGGCAAGATAATAAGTTCCCAAATGGTTATCTTTGATTTGATATTTAGCAGCAAAAAAATATAGTATACAAAATAATTCTCTTTATTGATAAATGAACTGAGATTACAAAGGCTTTCAATAGCCTAACTGAATTTGCCTGATTGGCTTACAACACTCAGGTTCTCTCTTGCCCATAAAAGATTTTACCGTTCTATACACCATGCCTTCTATATCTCGGCCGTATCATCCTGTTGCAAGTCAGAGTGTCAATGCGATCACACGTCGCAAAATGCTATGACAATCCATGCCTCAGCACGTTCAAGCGAATCTCGACCGCGAGCAGATCATATCCTGAATCTGTAAGCAATTTGGTGGAAGATCAGTACAAATGCTCTCGCGTACTGATAGGACCCACTTTGCTAAACCGATATTAAGTAATGCATTGATTCATACATCATTACAAATTCGTGATCTTTCTATATTGCCTTAGGATATGTTTCATAGCATATTCGAAGCAGAAAAGCATGTTATTATCGCAAGCAAGTTATGTTTGATTCATATAAGCAAGCCAGCAGCATATAGCAATCTCGTGTTTGTTTTGTGGCACGACTTCTTACCAACATCGACGCACTCTTCCTTTCCCGATGCAAGGTGAATATGTCTTTTATATTTTTCTGTCATACTATAAGTGATATTGTGTAGGATCTCTGTGTGCCTGTACTTTTAACCCAACATTCCTTAACTATATGAAGGTCACTAGCTTTAACACCATTACGGAGATAAGGGTATGATGGTGACTACTTCAACCTGGGGTGCTAATCCCATGCCCTGAAGTACTCCCGAACGATACTAGTATTTGTGGCGCTCTACTTCAATGGTAGGCCGCAAGCCTAACAGATTGAAATACCCCACATAATACCTATCTCAAATTCCATTTCCAGATCGAACGGTCCCAGCATCCAGCCTACCACGTTCGAGGGATAAATAAACTTGTGCACAAGTTATCCGTGACTATGCTACATGTCAAACTCATACAACCAAGTAATTCGCCTATCTCTATTTCTATTGGCATAATGCCCCAACTTAATGTTCATCAACGAACGCCCCAAAGGCCATAAACATTTCAAGGCATCATGTTGCATTAAATAGTTATTCGATATCCTTCGAGTCATGTATTCGAAGCACGTCCCGATTTAGTATTTCTATGTTTTATGCCTTAGTGTTCACGATGTATGTTCCTTCCCTCTGACTCGTGCACTGAGGCACGCCTCGATAGGGCATTCAATGTTCTATAGCTCGTGCACTGAGGCACTCGGGCCGATATAGTCCTTCAAAGTGCTAGTCCTCCAACTCGTGCATAGGGGCATGATTGACTTGTGCACCGAGGCACTCGTCGATACAGTTATCCTATGTTCTTATGGCTTACGCACCAGGGCGCTCGCCTTTGCGATATTTCGATGTTCAGTAACGACTCATACAATTGATGTATGTTTTATTTTAATTGTTCTATCTAGTGTTCGACAAGCACTACGATTTCCTTCCTTCAAGTCATGTCTGTGGTCTTGATAGGTTAACTTAGCATACAATGGTTTATTTTACTAAGGCATGAAGGAGTAGAAAAAAAGGGTCAAAGTCCTCCCACTTTAAGTCGATAGGCCTTGTCGTTTTGTCGAGCCGATGTGGCTCAATTTTATAACTTTGTTGTATGGAAAACTCTTCTGACTTAGCTATTCAAGCACTTCGTGACTTAGCTATTCAAGCACTTCGTGCTTTATTGAATTATCCGACCGATTTGGCTTACTGTGCCTATGCCTCAGTCTTGCGAGGCGTTGATTTGATTTTGCGCTCGTGTTTTTTGATGAAAAGTAGAGTTTTTTTACGGATGATTGAACCCCGAATCCCCATCACCAACATAACTGACACCATTACTTCCTCCTGGCGCCTCTGAACGAAAGGAGTCAAACCGAGTGAATTTGGAATGGAATTGCAAACAAGGTAAAATATCGACCTCTAATATTTCAGCGTAAACGTATAGCCTGCACATGAAACCAACTAAAATTAATATTCGTTCGAATCAAAATTATGCGTCGCATCGATTCGATTTCTTAGAATCTTCGAACTGACTCAATGCTTTCTCTCGGGCCAACTTAACACTTGCATCGATCATACTCGATGCATTCCTCGGGTCAACGTAACTCTTGTATCGATTCACATCGATACTTCATCGGTCCAATGCAACTCTTCGAGTCAACGACTCAGCATAATGCACTATACGGAGTGGGGCATTACAATAACTATTTTTATTTATAATTCCAATAATACATAAAAATGACTTTCGAGAATAACCCGCTAAATAATTAAATTCACATTCGGTTTAGAATCTACAGCTGGCATCCAAGATATCTATCTCCCCCGTGTGGTCCATAGCACAAAGGTAGGAAGAATGCCAAGTTACCTGCAATGATCCAGTCAGGAAGGGAGCAAATTACAACCATATTTTTTTTTATGTAACTTAATACAAAATAAATCTAGACAGTAAAGATGGAGTAGAAATAAAAGAAACACTTGTATGACCTGGAAACGGTAAACATGTACAAAAAACTACTAGCAGGAAGATGTACGAACAAGACAACTGAAAAATGAATATGAACAAGTAAAACTAATCAAATAGTGCTTTGAAATATCTTTCGACATGTGAACGGCTGAGCTAATACTGCATATCATAGATGGCTATCCATATTTTTGGTACAGCTAACCCATACATGAGGTGTATAACTTAGCTATCCACATTAACATTCATTAGAGTTTGTTCACATACCTACTGAGCATTTCTCCTCCCGACTCACTACACAGTCAGTAAACGAGCAAGGATACAATCAAGCCTATCGTGTCACAAACGTGCCTTAACATAATACTCAATGAAATAAAATAAAAGATAGCATTATAATGTAATAAACACATAAAATATTAGTGTATTTGCCTCAAGTTATTAGTTGACATGTGTGACACAATCTCGATTTGGTTGAAAGTTGTCGTAATTATGGCTAACCGCTACTAATTTGATGAATCACTAGCCATCTATAGTTTCTACAAATTAAACAAAATATTAAACTATTTTATTAATTTTTGGAAAATTAGCATGCTATAGTTATGTGTCATCTTTCCAAAACATCAAATAGCTTGCAAAACGGAGTTCAAGATCTCCTAAAATCTTCAAAACTGTATGACATGTTAATTTTTTGTACAACTGACACTCAAATAATTTTCTAAAAATTTATGTTCATAATTATAGAAAAATATATAGATTTGGAAAGTTAACCTCGATACGGTTCTAACAAAAAACTCGAGGAAAAACGGAGTCCGGAGTTGGTTGCAATGGCCTGAGATAATTAATAATATAAAAGTTTATTTTTTATAAAAACTAAATTATATTTAAAATTAGTTTGATAAATATCTTTGTCAATCAAAATATCATTTATAGAATTAAAATAAAATTTATTTTTTAACTAGAAAAATATTTCAAATAAATAAAAATAAATTCGGGAAGTGGGCATACATATATAAACCTAGCAAAGCCTAACTTTTAAACCCTTTAACACAAGTGCCCAAGCCCCTTCCAAGCCTCCAACCCGAGAGGTAAACTAGGGTTCAGCCAAACCCTAGTAACCTTGTGGCCTCCACCCTTCAAGCCCTTTTTATCTACCTTTCCACATGAAATCCCATCACTTTTTAGGCCTTCTCTTCCTCCTCTTTCACCATAGCAACTCAAGGAACCCCCAC
>JANAVB010027598.1:16808840-16820972 GCA_029216955.1 Iris pallida
TATATATATATATATATAGATATATATATATATATATATATATATTTATTTATATTTATATTTATTTATTTTTTTTATTTTTTTATCACGGTGAGGTGGCTATATGTCACACCCCAAATATATATATATATATATATATATATATATATATATATATATATATATATATATATATATATATATATATATATATATATATATATATATATATATTAACAAATGTCTAAAGCCTTCATTGAAGCAGTAAAGTAGAGGTTGGAACCGGGATATAGCCCAAGTTCCTACAAGATTAGGGGGATACCCTTAATAAAGATCTTAGCTAAAAACGACATTAACCAGCTTTGATTGATTTTTTTTTCCTGGAGATTCAAAATTTGAAAAATCAAATTTTGAAAGACCAATGAGCCACGTGTGAGCGCTGGGCCCTAGGGGGGTGATGGCGTGTGCGCTGTCTGATGGGGCGCGAGACCCGAGAGGGAGCACTGCGCGAGGGGTGTGCTGCTCCCGAGGCGGGGGCGGGGGGGTGGGGGGGCTCTCAGTCGGGTCCGGCGAAGGGGGCTCCTGCGGAGGAGCGCGAGCAGCTGAGGTGGCGGGGGAGGGCGGGGACTCCGACGAGGGACCCGTGCGTCGACCGGAGGAGAGGCCAGGCGGCGGCGGCTCGCGTGGCCAAAAAGGCGGGGCAGGAGACGGGAGCTCCGACGGCTAAGGCAAGGAGAGGGGTGAACGGGGTGAACGTGGCAGGGAAAGAGACGGAGGCCGAAGGCGAGGGGGATCTCCGGCGGCTCGGTCTCCGGCGGGCTGGAGCGGAGGAAAGCGCGGCCAGGAGAGGGGCGGGGGCCAGGAGAAGAGCGTGGGCTCCGACGATGGGGCCAGCCTGACGAAAGGAAGGGAAGACGAAAAGGCAGGCAGTTGGTCCGGCTGCGTCCGCCGGGACAGAAGAGCCGAGCGAAGGGCGGGAAGCGGGGGCTCCGGCTTAGGCAGAGGAGCCCGGAGGAGCCCGCTAGGAAAGGCTCCGGAGCGCGTACCGGTGGGCGGACGGCGGGGACGACGCCGTCGTGGCCGACGAGGAGGGCGCCAGGGCGGGGGAGACACTCGACGCTGACGTCGGGGAGGGCGCCAAGGCCGGGGAAGGCCAATGCGCGAGGACGGCGGAGAAGAGCGCCCTCCGGGAGAGGAGGCGATGCGCGACCCCGGGAGGGTCGAGGTCCGAGGGGGGAGGGGAGAGGCCACCGGCGTCAGGACGGACGCCGGCGGGGGGGCCTGGACGGGGGGAGGGACAGGGACCCTCAGGGGAGAGGGGGCGGGGAGGAGGAGGAGATCCGTACCGGCGGCGCTGGGGGCGGGCTCGGGGGACCGCGTCGGTGGGGGAGGAGCAGCCGAAGTGGCGGGCTGCACACCGAGACGCGCGGAGGAGGAGGGGGGCGCCGGATCTGGGGAGCCTTCCTTCGCCGAGCACGGAGACGACGGGGGCGACGCCTAGACCGGCGCCAAGGAAGGCGGAGGGAGGATAGTGAGGGGAGCCCCCACGGCGTGAAGAAGACGCCGACGAGCGGAAGGCCCCCCCCACAGGGGTGGCGGCCAGACGACCGGCCAGCCGAAGAACGGAGGGCGGTGGCGGCCGAGGAGTCCCCAACCAGGGGCCGGGCCGAGGAGGCCGTCCCCCCCGAGACGGCCAGCCGCGCGTCTCGAGCTCCGAAGGAGAACGGAGCCGGCGGAGCCCTGGGCCCATATATATATATATATATTTATATATATATATATAATATATATATATATATATATTTTTTTTTTTGAGAAGATCCCGCTCCCCCCAGCTCTTCCCTCCGGCTCTTCCCCGTCATGGCGCCCACTCCGCCGCCGCTGAAGGTCGGCGACCCCGCCATCCCCCTTTCCCTCCCTCCTAGAGCATGCCACCCTCTCGTCCTCCTCCGGCCCGACCTCCAGGCCTCTCCACCGAGGAGGCCATCTGCCGCAGGATTGCGGCCGCCCTCCTCCCCCGCCGCCCTCCTTCTCGTCGCCACCGACGCCCCCTAGCCGACCCCCCACCCCCTCCCCTCGCTGGAGGAGCTGGCACCCCGTCGGTCTTTGGGGCTCCTCCCTCCCTAGCTTGGACCCCCGTGCAGGAGTCGCTCGTCGGTGGCAGCCTCGCGACGTTGGCCGTTCCGCCCCTCGACATTAGTCAGGGTGCCACCCCAGCCCCACTGATCGCACCGACTCAGGAGCCCTCAACCGGAGCAGCCCTCGGGCCTCACTGCCAGGCCGAATCTTCTGTCTCGAAGGCGTTGGTGCGGACCAGCCCCCTCATTTCCTCGATCCCCGTGCCCACTTCCCGCCCTCCAGCCATTCCCATTTCGAAAACACATCGAGAGCAGTCAGCACGTGGCCTCCTGGTCCCCTTGGTTCCTACGCCCCCGTTGGGGGACGTACCCCCATTCGGTGCAGTCAAACCCCATTTGGCACAGTCGCTCCCCTTTGGCGCAGTATATCCCAGGTTTCCACCTGGCCATGTGGCGTCCCCATTTGGTGCAGTCCATTAATTCTTCGTCCACCCCGGGCCACGAGGCTACCCCTGGTGGCTGCAACCCGGCTGTCCCGCCAGTTCCCTTCTCGGGTTCTGAGCTGTTCACCCGCCCCCCTACTCGGGTATAGCGTCGGCCCACGTAACGTGCACAGGATCCCCCTTCGGAGGTGGAGCGACCCACGTGATTGGTGAGGGTTCCGAAGAACCCACGCCACCTAGTCAGTTCGACACTAGCGCAGTTCCGTATTTGACCGCATGACGCGGTCCCCGAACTGGCGCAGTTCAGCATCTGTGCGGCCCAGCTGAGGCCCACATGGACCGGGCCCCCTTGTGCCCCGAGGTGCATATTGGAGACTGTTCTCGCCCCTTGGCTCTTGCCAAAGGTTGCGCCAGCCACTCAGTGCAAGTTGTAGGCTTCCATCTCCCATCGGAACGCGTGATGAGTCATTTGGCGCACACAGAGGGCTCCCCTCCCCTCTAGGGATGTGCACAGAGCCTCGTGGATGGCGTAGGGCTCGCTCCTGTCGTGGCATAAGCGGACAGGCTAGCCAGCTCCTTGACGCTACCAGCAGGCTGTGCTTGTCCCTTGGCGCATGCTGAGGGCAGTACGCGTTCCTCTGTGCGCACTCTGACATCCCGAGGGTTACGTGCAACCAAGCCCGTTCGGAGCTCCGGTTGGTTACCTTCCCACTGCGGCTGCTGCCACCCCTCCTTCGGGTGCCACTCTGACCCCTCCCTAGTGCGGGACCCTCCCGTATGCTGGAGCTCTCGACGACTTGCACACCCCTTTTGGCCGAAGGCCTCTTGCGCCCCCCTCCGGCGCTCACCTCTCCTGTAGCTGGCACCCGATAGGGCGACCTTACTTCCCCTCCCCTTGTGCTCCCCACGAATCCCTCACCTCTTCTTACCTCCCCTTCCCCAGTGCTCACCGTGAATTCCTCCTCCTCCTTTATTCCTGGGCACCTCCCTCGTTGGGTATTACCTATTTTGTGGCCCCTCTCGGAGCCACATCTCACTCTTCCATCCCAACTGCGGCAGCCCCCCTAGAGCTCCCTCTTACGCCGAGGTTCTTCAGCCTGATCGAAGGAAGCCCCCAACCCCCCGGCGGCAGAGATTCAGCTTCCAGAAGTTGTATTCTTGCCTCCGCTCGCGAGATACCCCATCTGCATCCCTTTCGTCGCGTTGGAGATCGCCTCTCTAGCCGTCCCCTTCAATAAAATGTTTGTCCTTATATTTGGATTCGGATGCCCGAAAATCCCTTAGTCACCGAAGCAGTCGCAAGGTGGGGTCTCTCTTCAGCCAACCGGGTTGCTCCGCTAGACCCCAAGCACATGCTCCTTCACCTGTCTTCCGAACCAAACTACTCCCTAGTCAGGACCAAGGGCACTCACAGATTTGGCACACAAATCGCTAAAATTGTCAAATGGTCTCCTAAATTCAACCCTAAATTTGATTCAACTATCATTTCCACATGGATCAACCTACCTAACTTGCCTCTGGTCTGCTTCCCTGCAGCAGCCCTCAAACGGATTGCCAGCTCCTTTGGGACCCTGGTAGCCATCGCAGAAGAAACCCGCAACCCCTCCAAATACAACTACGCCAGGATATGCGTGGAGCTAGACCTCAAGAATGATCCTCCCAAACTCATAGATATTAAGCTCGGAGACCGAACATACCGCCAAACGCTGGTATACGACAACAACATCATCTTCTACAAACACTGCCAGATGAGCGGTCATTCAGAGCAGCACTGCTACAGGGCCCACCCTGAGCTTAAAAAGTCTAGACCACGCAACCCGTACACCACGGCTGGTCCATGCGACTATGACTCTAAGAATCTACATCAGTCCCACAATCCTCCCCTTCTGAGGGAGACGAATGATCTAACGCCCTCCCTCCGTCAGACCAGCGGAACCATCTCCGCCATCGTTTAATTCATTCCTCCCGCAATCTCCCTCAACAACTCCTTTGAACTTCTCACTTACACCACTGCCAACAGCACCCTTGATAACTCCAGATAGCCCACCCTCGGCGTTGCCGTTCAGCCAGATTGCCTTCAACCCAGCGGCTCTGCTGAACGACATAACCTCCCATACACCCCTCACCCAAACATCAACAACGCTCCCTCCGCCACTCCCACCATATCCACCCACTCTCTTTCCGAGTTCATCACTCCCCCCTTCCGAGGAGTCTCTTTCTCCCCCTCTCACCACCTGCCGCTCACACCAACCAGGAAAAGACCAGGCGAAGATATGTCCTGAGCAGGAGCTTAATCCTCGACCTCCACTCACTATCCTAACATGCCCCGTTGCCAAGTCGACTACCCCCTCGATGGGTGCGAGGCTCCTCAAACCCCCTTAGCCTCGCATAGTGGACGCGAAACCCAGCCTTAACCCCCCTTCACCGGCAGGTTCTGAGCCGCCATGTAAGGGGATCCTCAGGACAGTGGCCACTGCACCGAGGTAGGTACCGCTGATCCCGCCTTCACCGACAGACTCCGACAAGCCACAGAAGCGGGTTTTTTAGACCGCAGAAACCCCCTAAGCGCTCTGGAAGACCACCTTGATGAGCTAACCAGGACAAAGACCAGTAATGGGACTTTTAGTGACAACGGAGGCAACGGATCCACTACCCCACACACAAAGAAATCCTCCTCCAAAATGATCAAGAACCAAAACAAACAAAAGCAGCAGTCGGCTATGACAACTAGGTCCACTTTGAAGCTCAATCTTCCTCCTCCCTCTACCTCGTCCAATGCTTATCATCATCTCCTGTAACGTCAGAGGGCTTGGGAACAAACCGACGCTGAATAGAATCCTCAGCCTCAAGAAAACCAACCATATCGACCTCTTAAGCATCATTGAACCTAAAATCCTCTAAATAAAAATCAAAGCCACTCAACTCAAGCTTGGTTTCACTCACGCCATCTCCGGATGCAATGACATCTGGATATTCTTCGTGCCAAAATTCAGATTTGGCATCATGAAAGATTTGCCTCAGGCTTTATCTTGTTGGCTCGAGCACCTGACCCTAAAGTCCGCTCCATCCTATCCGCCGTCCATGGTAGTTGTGACATCCCCGCTTGTCGTCTTCTTTGGGATGACCTGTTGGAATCCTCCTTACCCTATCAGGGTCTCCCGTGGCTCTGCCTCAGAGATTTCAATACGGTGTCCTACAGAAAAGAGAAATCCGAGGGCCGACCGCCTCCCCAGCCGACGATGGATGAATTCAACAACTTCATCTTCCACGGAAACCTAACCCCCATCCCCTTCCACGGCAGTGCCTTCACCTGGTGCAACATGCAGGAGGGACACCACCATCAATACTCCCGGTTGGATCGTGCGCTGGTCAACGACGGTTGGTCGGACATGGGCCTTATATCTCAACTCTCTTATTTAAACATCACGGAATTGGACCACTCCCCCTGCTCATCAGAATCAGCAACAACCACACTAGCACTAAAAAAGCCTTCCGTTTCCTCGATTTCTGGCAGCACCATCCTCAATTCCAGAACGGCATCAATGACGCTCGGAGCTCTGTTTCCATCCCTGATCCTTTGGTGTGGATGGCGGTCAAACTCAAAGCCACTCGTAAGGCCTTAACGTCTTGGAGCTGACTAGCCTTTGGAGACATCTTCTAGGCTATCAAGGAGGCAGAGGACGATGTCACTCGTGCCGAGCAAGAGTTCGCTATTCACAGTTCCCCGACTTCTTGTGCCTCGCTCAACCTTACTAGAGCTCTCTTCAAATCCAGGCTTAAAGTGGAAACAGAATTCTGGAGACAAAAGGCCAGGTTGAACTGGGACACCGATGGAGACCGAAATACCGATTTTTTTCATGCTTGCGTCAAAGGCCACAGGAAAAATTAAAATTACACTGGATATATGATGACAATGGTGCCCTTCTGGAGGACCAATACAGCATCCAGGAGGCGGCGGAAAACTTCTACCATAACCTTTTCACCAAAGAGCCGGTCGTGAAAGGCGACGCGCTCCTGTCCGAGATCCCCTCCCTCATCAGCGAGAGCGAGAATGAAACCCTATTGGCTACTCCCTCAGAAGAGGAGGTCAAGAAAGCGGTGTGGTCTATTAACGAACACAGTGCTCCAGGGCCAGATGGTTTCAACGGTATCTTCTTTAGAAGCTGTTAGGACATCTTAAAAGCAGACCTACTGGAGGCCACCATAGCCTTTCTCCAAGGGGCTAGATATCCCAATTCCATCTCTTGCGCCAATATCATCCTTATTCCTAAGAAAGATAACCCGAAAACCTTCAAAGACTTCCGCCCCATAAGCTTATGCACCTTTACCAACAAGATCATATCAAAAATTATCGCCAATCGGATGTCTAATCTCCTCCCCAAGATCATCTCCAAAGAGCAAAGTGGGTTTGTTAAAGGCCGTAACATCATCGACAACATCCTACTCGCACAAGAAATGATCACATGCATGAAGTTCCCGTCCAGGGGGAACGTTGCTATCAAACTGGATATGGAGAAGGCTTACGACCGCCTGGACTGGCAATTCATGATCTGGGTCCTCAGGACGTTCGGATTCTCCGAATCCTGGATAGACATCATTTTCAGATCCATCAACAATGCTTGGTTCTCCACCATCATCAATGGCCAAGCTGCAGGATTCTTCCGTTCTACCTATAGGGTTAGACAGGGGGACCCCCTCTCTTTCACTATTTTTATCATTGCGGCAGAGGCTCTTAACAGAAGCCTCAATAGTATGCCCAGATTGCCCGGTTTCCATCACTTCCATACCACCACAGGTTGTCTGCTAATCACTTACCTGGCGTACGCGGATGACGTCCTTATCTTCTCCTCTGGAGACCTCGGATCGATCGAGGTGGTTCTTCGAACGCTCGATCGATATACCAAATGCTCCGGACAATGCGTCAATAAAAACAAGAGCATCATTTATACCCACCATAAAACTGACAGATCCCACTCTACGGACCTCTCCAAATTGACCTCATTCACCACGGCCTAACCGTCGTTCCTATATTTGGGCTGTCCGCTGGTGTACGGGAAAGCAAACTCGGGCATATTTGAACACCTAGTAGACAAGATCCGCAAAATGATTGCGGGATGGTACAACGCTACTCTTTCCTCTGGGGGCAAGAGGATCCTAATCAAATACGTTCTTTCTTCCATCCCATTATACACCCTTGCCGTCTGCTCCCTGTCCAAGAAAGTCCACCACTCTCTCGAACCCTGATTCGCCAAATTCTTCCGGGGTCATAGCGACGGAAAGGACAAACACCACTGGGCCAGTTGGGATACCATGGTCAAACCCACAGCAGAAGGGGGTCTGGGATTTTGCAGGCTACTCCACATCGTGGACGCATATTCCATGAAGCTGTGGTGGAAGTTGTATTCGGAGTCCTCATTGTGGACGAGATTCATGAGAGCCAGATACTCCAGATTCTCTCATCTGACGGAGGTGGTCGCCAACAACAGATCTTCGGTGTCGTGGCGTCGCATGACTCAGGGATGCAACCTTATTGAACCTCTCATTCGTCTGATGCTGGGCGACGGAAGATCATCGGCTTGTCTGGAGCGGTGGCTGGGTGCAGATACCATCCAGCCCAACGTCCACACTCCGTAGGGATGCGACATTAGTGATCTTTGGGAGGAAAGTTTCGGATGGAATTGGGAGAGGGTTAGAAATTGGCTCGGGCAGCCGGTGGCCGAGGATCTTCTCGCAGCTAACCTTCGGGTCACTGACACACCCGACTCGTGGAGATGGTCCCCTAACTCGAGCGAGAATTTTGCGCTAGCATCCGCCAGAATAGTTGCTAGAGGTAGTGGCGTACCGCATCCCTTGTACACTAAGTTTTGGCATTCTTGCATTCCTACCAAATGGTCCATCCTCATATGGCGTGCATTACGTCGGAAGCTTCCGACGGACGATTCCAACAGATCTTTCGGATTCAGTCTCGCATCCAGATGTTATTGCTATACGGAGAACTCAGCGAAATCGGTAGAGCATATCCTCCTTTCGGGTGAGCTGGCGAGTCAGATCTGGATTAATCTTCACCTCAGACTGAGCCTTATCCCTCGACTGGGGGCCTCTACGATCTCCTGACCAGCTGGGACAGCTCCCACGGACATCAGATCGTCGTAGCTGCTGGTATCTGGGTCTTATAGAAGAACAAAAACAAATTCAGATGTGAAGACCGTCAACTCCTCCCTCATCAATTGTACAGAGAGGTTATCAGACAAATCCTTAAAGCTAGGAGGCGATGCTCCCATGCCCCCAACACTCTCTGGGAGGCCCTTGCTTAGATTTTTTCGGGTTCTTGCACCCCCTCCGCTGCCGTCAAGACTCGGCTCCCCTTTTGTGCGCTACCTGCGCAGTTTGTTTTCTTTTGCTCTTGCCGCGTTGTGTGCGCTTACTTGTATAGGCTTCGGCATTTTGTGCCTATTACTTCAATAAATTTTCGTTTGCTTATATATATATATATATATATATATATATATATATATATATATATATATTCGTTTGCTTAAATTTATATATATATATATATTTTTTAAATTTTTGTTTGCTTAAATATATATATATATATATATATATATATATATATATCATGATAGCAATAATGTTAGTATGGTTATTAATGCTAATTATATATATTTATAGGAGTTCGTGAGACCAAGACTGCAGAAATTGGAGTCGGATCCATAATCTACACTTTCGCGGCGATTCCAGGCGAGATACCATACCATCTTGCACTCGGACTTGATTCATGATGTTTGTGTATTTTGCTAGTATTTTACATTAGTAGAGTGCATCCAAGTATGACTTGGGTGCCATCGATGTATATTGATGTTGGATGCGTGCGTGTGTGTGTTGACCATATATGATAGTTGACATTCCCGATGTGTTGAAGTTATGCTTCATAACTTCCTTCACTTGTTGACACGTCTTATACACGACAAAGAGTGAGGATCATAGAGTTGGCATGAAACTACGTAATCGACTTGCTACTAATACAGGCGGTTCGTGTGTCGGTTCATTTATGTATCTATAGAGACTTGCATAGAGATATGGATCGCCGAGCCATGGATGTGTGATACATGGATGGGAAAAACTACTAGGACGTATGAGCTAGCCCACAGCCTCATAGTTGTCCGAGTATGGGTTCATAGTTTTTCGGTTATGGGTGTGTCATAGGATATATCCGACAGCGGCCCTGCTTGCACGACAGATATGGTCTGGAGGTATGCTAGTGATGCAAAGTATGCTAGGGGATATATCCATTCAGTGGCCCTGACTACGCGTCGATACGATCTAGATGTATACTAGTTTATGCGAAAGCCTCTAGCGAATGTTATGCTTTATTCCTACCCACTTATACGTTCCAGTATAGTCTTTGACTTGCATTACACCTAGATGGTTAGGTTCAGTTTGTGTTATAGCATGGGATAGTGTCTTGTCATAGAATGATATGTCATTCATTGTCCTTGTTTGGTTATGTCACATCCTAGAATCAAAATACTAGCAAGTGGGGACGGACAGGCCAGCTACGTAATGCCAGAGTACGCCAGTACTCTAAAATTACGTATGTTACGACCCGCTACCCAAATTGTTGGGTCGGGCCGAGTCATGTCCAGCCTACGCTTGGATAAAGCGTAGTAAGCTGTTCTAAAGACAACAAGATAAGACTAAATGTGCTAACAGTTCTATAAGTAAAATAAAAGTCATAAATGCTCCAAACACAAAAGTCGTCTCATATAGTAATAAGTCCAAGTACAAGTCTGAAATGTAAAACTGGATACATGTCCAGTTACAAAATACGTAGTCTAATACATGACTACTCTCAAAAGTCTAAAGCAAAAAGACAACTAGACGAGGTTCCCCGCAGGTACATCCTCGTAAGGCAAAGCCTGGTCCTCGACAGTAACTCCATAATATGAATCACAGAGCAACTCCCTCAGTAAGTATACCTACAACGTTATCCTGTCAGGACGGGAGCAAGTACTGATTCTAGCAAACTAATATAAGAAGCATGAATAGGAATGTAATAAACTGGAATCATGGCATATCATAGATTAATTAGTTCTTTTTAGAAATGACAATATAGTTTAAAGTTTAAAACCGTAGTATGTACGTGAATCGGTCAATAGGTGAATAGGATGTACAACGGTACATATCAAGTTTCTGGCATGCACATACGTGCACGAACGGCATCGGTGTATATCCATACACAAACGGGATCAGAACATACGGCAAGGTCACATATAGAATGTCATCGAGCACGGTAAATACATACGGAGAAGGGGGTCATGATCACGTACACTACTAACAGTTTTTCCTTAACCGTTATAAACATGTGAGAGATATGAGATACTGTCCTAAACATGGTAGAAACTGAAAGTAATACACATGTAAAGTTTTTAACTTGCTACCCAAGGATCAGCATTTAACATGGTTGGTAAATCGTAGTTTATTGTTATAGCAGTATGTAAAGTTCGTAGAAAGTACTTGCCTCTAGCAAAGCAAAGCAGCGACAAGAATGCTATAGATGTCTGGTAACTCGTCACTGTAGAAATAAATACATAACTTAGTTTTTACACTAAGTTAAACACTAAGACACTAAGTGGTGCAACACGACTTGTGACTGGACACCTAGCCAAAATGATAAATTTAGCATAGGAGACCAATGTGGGGTGACTCAATACTATAACTAACTTTCTAGGATCTTTACACTAGTGTGGGGTGAGGTCCAAAATGACTAAAACACAAAATAACACAAAAAGTTGCAAGTCGTAATTATTCAATAAATAAATTAATTGTACATTGTGTTCCAACAATTTTGAGATAGACAAAAAGCTCAATTTTACATAAAATAAAGTACCAAAATGATCCTTGTTAATTATAGAAATTTATTATAATTTTTCTGGAATTTATTAACCAGTACATGTATTTTATATAAATCAGTTTTCATAAGTACCAGAAAGTGAGTTTCTGGTTTCATATGCCAAAACAGTGGCAAAACTGTAAATTAAATACTATAAAAATTATGATAAATTAGCTAAATTAACAGAGTATCTAAATACAGTTTTTCCATAATTTTAACACTAATAAAATATTTTTAGAAATTCAAAAATAGCATGGTACACAATTGAAATTAAATAATTATTATCTACGTATTTTGTCCATCTACATAATTTGAACCAAAGTTCAAATACAGGACCCAAGGCCATGAATCAAGTCTAATATGACTTTACAGGTCTTGAATATGTGAAAATACATTGGAGCCCAAAATCCATGCTAGGCTTGGTCACCAAATGGTTGCAGTAATTTGAAATACACAAAAATATAAAGAGGTAAAGTACAAAAATAAATATTAATATTTTAACAAGGTAAAATTATACATATTAGTCATATAAATATGCAAGTGTATTTACGTATATTAAAGTATAACATAGTACAATATTACGTAAATTATATAGGCTAAACAGTTATGTATGTATATATATATATATATATATATATATATATATATATATATATATATATATATATATATATATATATATATATATATATATATATTTCCTTATATATATATATATATAATATATATATATATTATA
>JANAVB010027598.1:16855215-16952648 GCA_029216955.1 Iris pallida
AAATCACGCATACCTAAATGAAAGATGTACAAGGGTGATGAGAATAGAAGAATTCTTTGTGAGTGAAGATGCTTCAGTTTCCTATGATATATTTCTCTTCCCGATGAAATAGACCAAAATACGAGGGTTAATTGGTAAAATAAGCAATAACACTGGGTATTTTTTTCATAATTTTTTGTAATAGATACTGAAAAATAAGGAGGAAAAAATCGATTCCATAGGTCCTGAGAGAAACCACCTTCCCTCCTATTTTCCTCCTTGTCTGGAAAAAACTTTCCAAGTTTGTGGCTACCAAACAGAAGTAACTAACAAGTTTCCTTTTCCTGATTCCTTAAATCCGTGAACCAAACGAGGCCCAATAGAAGAACTACAACACTAGCAACTAGCACACATGTTGTACTAAAAAGTGTCAACACTTGCACAAAGTACTAAGTATATATGCACGTGCGTTATACATATTTTATAGTAACTAGAAAGAGCAAACAATATAGTCTATTTGGTGACAACAAAGAACAACCCTCTTATTTTTTTTATACATGATTACCAAACTATAAATTTAATAAATAATTTAAATTAGTAAACTTATTCTAAGATTATTTTTTGGCAAAAAGATTCATGGACAAATTTAAAAAAAAAATTATTATATACTAATATAGATTAGCAGAAGTGGTAGCACATGCAGTACTAGAAACAACAGTAGCAATTGCACTAGCATTAGCATTACTAAGCAGTGCTTACAATCCGAAGTTCATGTTCTAGACTTCGTGTTTTGTAGGGGTGAGCATCAGTTTGGTTTAACTTGAACCGAACCGTATTATTAAACACCGACCTAAACCGTAAACCGATAGTTAAAAACCAAATTCGAACCGTCTACATAAAATCCGACCAGAACTGAATTAGAACGGTTCGATTTTCGGTTGGTTCAATTTTACTGGACTGGGCCGGGTTTTTTCTTCTTAAATATGAAACAGTTAAATGAATTTATGGGCCAATAGGCCGGACTGTGTATGGGAGAGCAAAATTAAAAATCTAGATTACAAATATGAAGCAGAATGTGTAAAAATTTCAAATTGCACATAAAAGTCCTGTACAATACAAATTTGGATCTCGAAATATACAAATAAAAGCAGAACATTGAATTCCAAATTGAACTTAAAAGTCCTGCACAATATACAAATTCAGATGAGATCTCCAAATATACAAATAAACACAACAAAAGTCACAATTGGACATAAAGGTGCTACAATAATATACAATTCCAGAATTAAGTTACAAATTCCAAATTTTAGATTCTAATCTCCAAATTATAATTCAACCCCCAGATTCCACTCTCCAAAACAAAATCGAACAAATATACAAATTACAATCAAGAAGAATTGTTCATATCTGCACATTCAATCCAAATTCTAGACTCAAGTCAAACCTGCATTATATACAATAGCTAAAAGAAAGGCTCAGAATGGCTTTTAATGCGTCATTAAAGATGCAGTGTATGTCTCGCCAATGGCTGGAACGAGTGCCCCGCCAATGGTAAAGAGTGCCAAATCATCGCCAATTCTTATAGAAATTTTAGTTAAAGTTTGAATATTAATAGAAACTATGAACAGAGTACCTCACCAATGGCAGGCTGGCAGCATAAGGATTATTAATAGAAATTTTTGTATCTAGTGCCTCGCCAATGGATGCCTCTTGTGCCTCGCAACTGGCCGCATCGAGTGTCTCGCCACTGGCTGCATCGAGTGCCCCACCTTTAAAAGCATCAACAAGCAGTATCCATCATGTAGATGTATCAGAACAAGCATGTATCACTGACAGATTATACAAGACAAACAGCATCAGAATGACTGACAGATTAAAAGTATAATGTATCCACTCTCCAGAATATGGTGCATAAAAGAACAAGTAGTATCAAAATGACTGACATATTAAAAATAGAATGTAACAAACAAATAGAATGTACCAAAATTACTTACATATTCCAGAGCATATAACTAGACAACCACTATGTTCAGACAAGTCACAGAAACTTATAGCTTTTAAGAGTAGTATCAAAATGTGTCCAAAGAACACATTTTCTAGAGCAGTATCAAAATGACTGACATATTCCAGAGCAGTATCAAAGCATACATTTGTAACATGTAACTTGTAAGAACAATAGTTCAAAGCATACAAAATGTGTCAACTATCAAGAAAAATAGAATATCTAATAGTATTTAAAAGTCACAGAGTATCCAGCAGAGCAGAAGACAAACAGAATATCCAACCGAGTATCCAGCACCAGCTGAGCAGTATCCAGCAGAATATTATAATAATGTGTTCCAAAATATTATACCGATTTAAAAGAGGGGAAGTAATCAAACCTCGCTCATTGATGTTGATTACACCGTTAACTTACCCAATTCTAAATGATAAGAATAAATCAATGAACAAGTTAAAACACAACTACATCAAATTGAAAGAATGTAATACAATATAAAAACTACAAATTATCCATTTCAACTTTGTAGATGTCCACAAAATTCTCTTCAATAATAGATACAATGGATCTGTCAGAAGGCCCCTAAACCAATCTTGACAAAAAATAAGTGATTGAGCAATTTTAGGAGTCAAAAAGCTTCTATAAGCATCAAGCACACGACCACCCATATTAAAAGTGGACTCGAAAGCCACGGTAGATATGGGAACGACCAAAACATCCATAGTCATCTTTGAAAGGATCAAAAAACGAGGAGAATTAAGCTTCCACTATCCCAAAAATTAAAATCATCACTTTCATCGTCGTCATCATCTACGATACTCTCATCTAGGTAACGGTCAAGCTCAGATTTAGTGTCACCACCACATAATTCTATCTTATGCTTCTTGAATTAGGCCTTCATAAAAAATTTCAATTGCAAAGTTTGTACCGGTTGATTTTTACTAGAAGATTGAAGTTTATCACTAGTAGTAGTAGTAGTAGTACTAGTGCCATTAATTTGAGAAGTACTCTTATTTTTTTTACTCATCGAACATAGAGTATGCAACACTTTTCACTTTCTTTTTCATGGAATCACTCTTTTTCGTACTATATAGTTGATCAAGAGCATATTCCACGTATTCAAACTTATGTCGTGGATCAAGCATTGGTCCAGTAAGTATAACCATATTCATATTCTCAATGTCCCTCCAATATTTATCATATTTTTCTCTCATTTTATCGGCCAAGATACCCAAGTGAAAGTCACTACTCTCTTTTGAAGTGCGCAAAAGAATGTCAATAGATTGATTTCATCAAAAAAAATTATTGCAAGTGACATAGAGGGAACCTGAGATACACATTGTTAGTTCATAGAAGTGTTTTAGGAAAGTGCACAATCTTCTTGCATTAGACCAATCTTTTTCACTAGGATACTCAACATTCTCCGCAAGTTCTACTTTAAACCGTGGATCAATAGATGTGAATCTCTCAAAGGCACTTTCAAACATTTGAGCCGTGTCTAACATAATAAATGTAGAAGGGAGAGGGAGATCGGAGATGATATTCAACATATCTAGCCTAAATCTCGATAGATCTAGGTTAGTTCTCGAGAGATCTAGGTGAGATGGGAGAGGGTTAGGGTTTCCAGAGATGGGAGAGGAAAAGTGTTAGGGTTTTGAAAGATCTAGGGGAGATGGGAGGCCTGGAGAGAGAGAGAACTTGAGAGAGTCGAGAGACTACGGCTGCCAGCGCAGGGGGGAGGGGGGAATGAAATGGAGAGAGAGATAGATTTGTTTATATACTTAGGGCACAAGTGAAGGGGTAAATTTGGAAATTTACATTTCTTATCGGGTTTCGGTTAACTAAATTTTTTTTCTAAACCCGCAATCCGACCCGTTAACCACACTTTTTCAGTTCAGAGAACCGATGGCCGACCCGAATTTCGTAAACCCGACCCGTTTTGGTAAAACGGTTCGGGTCGGGTCGGGTCGGTTTTCAGTTTCAAAACCGAAAATTGCCCACCCCTAATGTTTTGTGCATGATGCACTCATGGAGAGTTTGATTGAGACTATAACGAGTAAAATTACAGCGAATGAAACATCAATGTAGCCACATGTTTCGACTTTTCAAGTTGTCACATATTCCTTTCGGATTGGCGCATTGTCTTTGTGTGGGAAATTTTGACAAATTCTTTCTCCTACAGTCAATTTCTCATAAATTCGTCCTCTTTTAAAAAAAAACTTCTTTGGAATTGCAATCCAAACCCTAGAGTGCTTCCAAATTATTGTATGCCAATGGAAGTATCAAAAATACTATTCTATCATCATTTTTTTTTTGGTTGATATCATTTTTTATTTTATGACAAAGCTGACATGATTGACATAACAATTTTTAATATTAATATTAAATTAATATTAAAAGTAATATTAAAATTAACATTAACAAATTTTGGATGATATCTTTTTTGACTAATTTTTTTTTTTTTTTGGAGAAACGGACGTAACGCTCGGGATTTTATGTACGCTTTATCATATAATGAGCTGACATGTCAGATGTTATGTGTTGCATATCTTTTGGATTAAAATTTGTAATATCAGTTGACATGTCAGATGTTACAAGATGAAAGATGGCATCATGACCAATAGCAAAATTGATGGAAGTATTCATGAACCATCATCCACATAGGATTTTTCCAACGTTCCTCCCGTGGCATGACGAAAACTCTTCTTCTTAGGAAAACCATGCTAAGCCTTCCCTTCTCTCCTTCCCTATAAACATACGATTTATTTTTCTTTCCTTAATTTGCTACGACGCTGATACATGGACCGCGGTTCTGACCCGCAGCCACATGTCGGCATGCACAGCCGCGGTCCACCCCCCTCCCCCTCCCCCCCCCCCCCCCCCCCCCCCCCCCCCCCCCCCTCTTCCAAATTTGTCAATTTGAGCGAACAAATAATGGCACTGGCATCATTCCCCTTCTTACTGTTCTTCTTCTTCCATCTATCACTAGTTGATCAAGCTAGTTACAACAACATAACCATAGGAACCATACTCACTCTTTTTGGGTTACAACGTACCTTCCAACATGTGCCTTCCCAACATTTCATCTAAACATTGAAAGTTCATCTTTCTTGAAATTCCTCACTTATAGGAGACAAAAATGGTTCTACCAAAACACATTTTAAAAAGTCATACATGCTACAAGTGCACTGCAAGCCAACATGCTGCAACTGTTACTTTCACACTTTCGAAGAGTTACCTCTATCCAAACAGCTCCTTAGAGAAAGTCTAGACACAAAACTCCTTTTAACTTAGAAAAAGTCTAGACGAATCGAGCAGGACGACCGCGGTCATGAAACCAACGCCACGTGTCTCATTGGTCGGAACGTTGACCCCATAAAACCCAGTTCCCTCCACTCTTCTCTCTCCCCGTCTTGTAAGAAAAAAAATGCTATTTGTCCCTCCAAAATATTCCTTGAAAGTATTCCTCAAAAATATTCCTCCAAAGTATCCCTCCTCATGTTGCAGCCTACGTGTCGTCTGACATTGCAGCTGACAACACAAATTTAAAATTAAAATTACCATTAAAATTAATATGAATATTAATATTAACATTAAAGATTAAAATTAACATTAACGTTAAGATTAATATTAACATTAACATTTAAATTAATATTAATATTAATATTAATACTAACATTAAAAAAATTGAATAATTAATTTTTTGAGTTAAAATTTGTTATATCAGCTTACATGTCAGATGCCACCTCATCTTGCCTCGTATTGCCACTTAAGGAGGAAAATTTTGAAGGAAAATTTTGGTGATACTATAGTAATAACTTTAGCTTAAGACTCCTTCTAACTTGTTTTTCTGTCGTGGGACATGTTCATTAAATTTCTATCTATTTCTCATAACGATGTGACAATGGAACTACGCACGAAACTCCACATAACTAATTTTCAACCAAACGTCACAGAAGATTTCCCGTACCGTGGAATCTGAATAGTATTTTCCTCAGTAAAACGTGTTATACCTTTCCTTCTCTTCTTATATTTAAGAACATCTGATATATTATTTACAAATTTACAATAACTTATTCAAGACTTGATGTGGTCTCCTTGGCAACAAATAATGGCATCACACTTCTTCTTCCTCCTCCTCTTCTTCCTCCTTACTCAAAACCATCTATCACTAGCTCAAACTAGCTACAAGAACATAAGCACGGGAACCACCCTCACTCCCCTCACCAAGCCCAGCTCATGGCTCTCCCCGTCCGGCGACTTCGCCTTCGGCTTCCTCCCCCACCCCGCCAACACCTCCCTCTCCCTCCTCGCCGTCTGGTTCGACAAGATGGACAACAAGACCATCGTGTGGTGCGCCAACGGCGACGCCCCGGTCGTTGCTGCAGAGAGTTCCAAGCTCACGCTGAGCCCCGACTGGCGATTCTCTCTTAAGGACCCCTCCGGTCAGGAGATATGGAACCCCGGCGTGAACAAGACCTCCCAAGCGGCGATCCTCGACACGGGCAACCTCGTGCTCTCGGCGGCAGACGGGACGGTCCTGTGGCAGAGCTTCGACCACCCGACCGACACCATCCTGCCCGGCCAGACGCTCAAGCAAGAGACGCAAGTCTTCGCGAGGCTGATGGACACCGACTACACTCGCGGAAGGTTCGTGCTGGTGCTTCAGGGCGTCGACGGCAACCTCGTGATGTATTCCGTCGCCTTCCCGACGACAATGCACTACCCCGAAGCGTACTGGGCTACTGACATCACTGGGCCAGGAGTGTTTCAGGTCGTGTATAACCAGTCTGGAAGCATCGACGTCTATTATAACAATACATTTCATACTATAATCTCTACAGTAGTCCCCGGCGACCACTACCACAGGGCGACGCTCGACCCCGACGGTATCTTCAGGCAAGTCTTTCCAGTTTGTCATTGTTGCGTGCTCATGCATCTGCTTATATAATCTTCTAAATTCAATCAACTTACTAGGGGTTTTTTTGTTGCCCGACGTTTGCACACTGCACTGTATGTCTTTCTCCAACTATTACCATATGGAAAGAATAATACACTCCCGTGACTCGATCCAAGCCAAAAATTTTATGTCTCTCTCCGCTGACCACAAGGGCCACTCGGATTCGACTTTTTATTTTATATTTGGTTATTTAGTTTTAGGGTCCGTATAATATTAAAAATTTGCGTTTAAATCTCTATATTTTCGGAAGAGAATTTGAGTCTCGTCTGAATGGTTGGCTTGTACTGGTCGTCCAAAATGGAGACCAATATGCAAAGTTTGAATATTATACGAAAACTTAAGACTAAACGAAAATATGTGACAGTCGTTTGACTTGGGTTGTTTAGTTTTTTTTTTCCTTGTGACACTGTTGTTTGTTTATATCTCATGACCTTAGCAGTCACACACCCTCCGGGGCTCTTTGAGTTGTAGTCAATCAACAATGCGACCGGGACGAAAGATATCTGACGATAGACTATGTTCATGCATGAAGTCGTCCCAATCGAAACTGTCGCCAAGAAGGTTGTGCGACTAATTAGACCATGATAGAAGAAAACAATAGTGTCAAGTCTCATTCTCGGTTGGTCATGACAAAACTAAGTAATCCAAGTCACACAACCCTCACAAATTTAGTTGATCTCGTACAATATTCAAAATTTGCATTTAGATCTCCATTTTAGACGACTAGTCATGTCAACCATTTGGACGAGACTCAGACCCTACTACGAATATGAAAACATAAAAACAAAATTTTAATTTTATAAGAGATTCTGAAACTAAAGAACCCTTATATATATAATTTTTGTATGCTGGTTGCTTTGTTATTGAAGACTAAAGTACGGGCGACCCTTGGCTCATGGGGCCATAGGCAAACTCTCAAAATGGGGCAACCATACATAATGTGTACTTTTTAAAATATATATATATTAAAAAAAAACTCATATAGAAAAACTTATATGTAGAAAAAAAAAAATTTAAAAGTAGGGCCCCTAAAATTTGATAAAAAAATCAGGTCTCGAGACTGTTGCCTCCACCCCCCTCCCTTTTTAGGGTCGACCACGGTCTAAAGTCTAAAATTTATATTATCTTAGGCCTTAATCTGAAAAAGTTGTTTGTTTTCGTCTGAATGTAACATCTGAATAGAAGTTATTTGTTTGTATGTTTTATACTTGAACACTGGATAAATATTATTTAGACTATTATACCCTAATATTAAAGAATTTTTTGACAAAGATACTAAGACATAATTGAAATTTTTTTTGTTCAAATTCAAATGTTGGATTTCGTAGGGGTTTTTTAACCTTTGAATGCTTTAGAGGCCAAATTTAGATATTGCCTCTGAATTTGTTGAAAACCAAACAACATGAATTGCTTTAAATTTTCTCCTATTCGGACTTAGGAGGTTCAAACGAATGACACCTACCTAGTTATTGGTTAATTGTGGATCAATTCTCATTGATGTTGGAATATTACATATATTAGTTTTCTCAAGTTTGTGTCCGTAATTGATAAACTATATATATGTTAGATTATAAGGCTATTTCATGATAACAAAATATTCTAGAAGCACTCCTCTATTTCAACCATCTTATTTTAATCTTATGCATGACATCCTTCACAATTTCGCCATCACGATGAATAGTTGATCATAAATATGCATTCGAATGCTATCACTCTTAGGGTCTAGTTGGTAACGGTGTTTTCACCGGTTCTGGGGTATTTTTGAACCGACCGTTTATGAAAACCTCTACTTGCTAATTTTTATGAGGCACTGGTTTTGGTCGGCTCAAAAATCTCCCAAAATCAGTGTAATGTAATTTTGGGTGGCTTTATAAACACCTCAAATCGGTGGATTTTGAGGGGTTTTATAATTTATTCTATTTATATCCTCACAAAAAAAATGTATAATTATAACTACTAATACCCTTTTCTAAATTTTATTCGTGTAAAAAACTTTTAGAACCGCTCGTTAGTGAATTACCAAGCATGGATTGGACTGGTTTAAAAGCCGCTACTTAAAAACCACACAAAATCGGACCCCTCATAAACGCTCATAACTGCTACTCTAAAAACATATATCTCATAGTCGTTATCCCTACAATTTTCAAGCAAAGCATTAGGTATATCTTGTCCATCTATATGAACTCTCATCTCATTTCTCTTTTGATTTTAGATTAAAATTATATTTTATATACTCTATTTTCGTTCTACTATTCTTAAATTTCTTAGATTCCAAGTATCTGTTCACCCTTCTATTTTACCATCAATTTCATTTGTACTCTAATTAACCAACACATTATCATGAGAAAACATAATACAACATGTAATATCCTTCTAGATATGTCTAGTAATTTTATCCACAACTATTCCAAAAAAGATAAGAACTCAACTAACAATATATGAAATGTATTTTTTTTAATCATAATTATATTTCTAGTCTTGCAAAATGCAAAATATGAGGTCTCATTTGCTCCCCCATGCTTTCGCACTCAGAGTCGCGCCAGCAGAGAGCTGCCATTGGCCTTTGGCTTTCCTCCTGTAAATCTCCAGCAATCTGTCAACTCTTTGGCGATATTTACTTTCAAATCATATTATTCTAAAATTATACATTTTCCGACTTTTCATGCAACAATAAGAACAAAAATATATCTATAATATAAATTGTAACTTACGTTCCAAACTGCCAGCAGACAATATGCATTTCCAAAGAATGAGCCATCTACTGGTAGCTGGATGGTGAAGCAAACGTTGGCCTCAGACATCTGCACCAAACTTCTCACAGGAATCGGAAGCGGCGCCTGCGGATTCAACAGCTACTGCACAATGGATCAGGACGAGAGGGTCGACTGTATATGCGCGCCTCATTATTCTTTCTTCGACAATGACAGAAAGTATCGAGGATGCAAGCCCAACTTCGCAGCCCAAAGCTGCGAGCAGGGCGGAGAGTCGACGTTCGACTTCCAGGTGGTCGATAACCTAGATTGGCCATTGACAAGTGCGGAACACTACTACCCGATGAACGAAACCGAGTGCTGGATTAACTGCTTAAAGGACTGTTTTTGTGCAGTGACCACATACATCAATGGCAGCTGTTGGAAGAAGAAATATCCCCTCTCAAATGGGAGGTTCAGAACCGATGTCTACCTACGCACACTTATCAAATACTCGACAGTACTGAGCAGCTCCGCGCAACCTGAAGAAGAAGGGAAATTAAGAGATTGGAGGATTTGGGCTATCGGTGGTGCATCGTTGTTCCTTTTTGGTTCTGTAATTTTGAACCTGGCTCAGTTCGCAGCTCGTTTGTCCACAAGACGTAAGCGCACTTTGGTCAGGACTTCGAGTGGCATGGCAGGGCCTGCGCTGTGCTCATTCACCTACAAGGAGCTGGAGGATGCAACCAAGGGATTCAGCGAAGAGCTTGGCAGAGGAGCTTTTGGTACGGTTTACAAAGGCACGCTAGCGTCAGACCCTGCAGGAGTTCTCATAGCCGTCAAGAAGTTGGAAAGAACGTACGAACTCGAAGCCGCCGAGAAGGATTTCATGAACGAGATCCACACCATCGGCCTGACCCACCACAAGAACCTAGTCCGGCTGCTCGGGTTCTGCAAGGAGGCGACACACCGTCTTCTGGTCTACGAGTTCATGAGCAACGGATCGTTGAACAAGTTCCTGTTCGGAAGCGACCCGCCCGACTGGGACCAGCGTATAGAGATCGCTCTGGGGATCGCGAGGGGGCTGGCGTATCTTCACGAGGAGTGCAGGACCCAGATCATACATTGCGACATAAAGCCTCAGAACATACTCGTGGACGACAATTTGGTCGCAAAGATATCGGATTTCGGTATGGCGAAGCTCCTACGGCTCGAGCAGACGCGGACGAGCACGGGCATCAGAGGGACCATAGGGTACTTTGCACCAGAATGGTTCAAGAATTCTGCCATCACCGCGAAGGTGGACGTGTACAGCTTCGGGGTGCTGCTGTTGGAAATTATATGTTGCAGGAAGAATTTGGACTGGGACTATGATTTTGGGAGCGAAGTGAAGCCGACACTGATTGAATGCACGAAGGAGTGCTATCGGACCGGGAGACTGAACCTGCTGGTGGAGGAGGACGAGGAGGCAAAGAAGGACGGGATGAGGCTGGAGAGGTTTGCAATGGTTGGTATCTCTTGCGTTCAGGAGGAGCCATGGATGAGACCTAGCATGAAGAAAGTGGTGCAGATGCTGGAAGGAATAATCGACGTTGCTGTCCCTCCCAATATGTATTCGCTCCATATGTAATAAGAAAGTTCGGTCGGTCGGTCGGCAGTGGTGGATTAATTCAAGAGCATGTCATGTACAAGTAACTCCTATACTAATTATAAACATGCTATAATATATAACTATTCTATTTAAGTTTCCTTGGTATACCTTTGTTTTTTTTAAGGGAAATGTAATGATATTGTATTCAAAAATGATATTATTGCTAAACTAGGTCTGATTCTCCCATATCAAATCTGATATGGGTTATAGTACATGATGGAATAACATCAAAGATAAAAGAAGCAGGAATAGAGGAGAGGAGAGCATGAGTAGCAAGAACATGTGCTACTCTATTATTCTCTCTCAGTGTAAACTCAAATGAGATCGATGCCAATATTAGAATGAAGAATGCTGCGACATTCGTACATAGTGTGATGAATCCACCATATAGAACCCAAGTCCTTTGAGCGTATGGCATCAATTAAGCTTTTGCAATCTCCTTCAATTAATGTATTGCCAATTCCTCTACGTTTGCAAAGTTCTATTGCTAACTTTAGAGCCAAGCCTTCTGCCTGTCCTCCCTCCGGAAAAGAAGTAATAGCATTTAGAAATTGTCCCTCCAAGTCACGAAGTATTGCTGCTCCTGCCATTCTGTCTTCAATGAAAGCTCCATCAAAATTGATCTCGAGGAATCCAACATGAGGAGGGTGCCAATGTTCCTTCAATTGTAATCGGTAAGAGGATGCAGATGGTAGCATCATCCTTGTTGAAACTATAACAGTTCTCCAATCTTGTTGCTGAAGTGATGATGTTGTTGATGCATATAAGGTGTTTGACGAAAGAGGAAGGCATTCCTAGCTTTCCATATGGATCACAAAAGGTAGAAGCTCTCGATGTAGTTGTCTCCAAATCACCTCCAGATAGAATGGATTGGATTTGTATTGAGGAATGATTCTGGATTTGGTCACGAACTGTTGATAGATTCTTCCATGCCGGACCTGTTAAAGAGCAGTGTAAAAATAATTGTTCAGAGGTTTGATCGCATACCTTGCATAGAGGGCATGTTGGAGTGAATGTTGGTATTCTTCTACTGATGTTGTTCCCAGTGGCAAGAAAATTAGTTATAACTCTCCACACAAACATGAGCACACGAGGACAAAAGGTTCGCAGATCGGAACATTCCTATGAGTATTGGGATCGGCGGTATCGGCAATATCAATAGTTTCGGATTGGAGTATCGGATATTTTGGTATGGGAAATCAAATAACTATTAACAAATTGTTAAAATTTAAGAAAGTATATTTTTGCATTTCAACATAATTTTAAATATTTCCAGCGTTGAAATTGAATGAAATACTAGTCACTCTTGGCAATTAGTTTACATGTGATAGATAAGTTTTCATCTTTTACATGCATTTACAACCTCTTGCTAATTGGTCTTTTTCGTTCAATTTTCATTGTCGAATTGACCGGAAAAGAGATCCCCAATGTCGGTATCGGTCAGTATCGAGTATCGGTCGGTATCGAATCATGACATGTCAAACCATATCGGTATCAGCTGTATCTGATCGGTATCTGCCTATACTGCAAACTATGTAAGTTCCGCTGAGAATCATGAGTGATCTCCTTCATGTCGAATATATGCTTGTAAATTGATTTGGCATTCAGTCTTTCGTCCTTGGTGTGGATTAATATGAGCGTGTCTGATGCAGCGTGATAGCAGAACAGACTTACCTTCATGCTTGGCAATGGCCAAGTCGATCGGTGATGACGATAACTGGTCCGCCGTTGCTTGGTGAGAGCGAAGCGGTGCCACAAAATCTCCGACGGATGGCCATGAGAGGGGTCCGCACAAAGGTTACTTGAAAACCTCAAACGAGGGGCTTCCAAATTCACGGAACAGTCGAGTCCACGACTAAGAAAAGTAAACAAATCTCAAAAATTAAAGAAGAATTTTATTGATTAAAAGTTGTTCCCTAATTGCATACAGGAGGTGCCTATTTATAGTAATTTTATTATAACATAATCTTAATAAAAGATACATTCTAATCCTAATCAAATAAAGATAAAATTTTAGTCAAATAAAGATAAAACTTATCCTAATAAAAGATAGAGTCAAAATAAGAGTCCTAAAAGAAATATAATTCTTATCAACTCTATAAAAAAAAAGCAAAAGAAGAAAAAAAATCATAAAAGGATTCGGAGTTACAATCCATGCTACATCAGTCTCCCTTGCTTCAAAAGAACTCGTCCCCTAGTTCTTCTCAGAGTAAAGCGGTTCACCGGGTGAAAAATATTCGTAAAGATCGACGATATTGAAAGTTGAGAAGATCTGCATGTCTTCATACATTATGTCAGCGTCACGATAGCACTGAAGTTACGAATGAATCGTCGGTAGAAGTTGGCGAGACCATAGAAGCTTTGAACTTTAGTCATTGTCTTTGGAGTATGCTAGTCGCGAATTACTCGAATCTTCTCTTCAGCAACACTGAGGCCATCGGCGCTAGTCACAAATCCCAAGAAGATGACTTGGTTAGTAAGTAAGGTTCACTTCTTAATTCGAAGAAGATTGAGAACTTCTCTTAGGTGCTTTAGATAATCAACTTGGCTCTTGCTATAAATCAGGATATCGTCAAAGTAGATAACTACGAACTTTCTTATCAATGGCTTCAAAACATGATTCTTGAGGTGCACGAATGGGCTGGTTGACTCTATTAAAAGATTTTGTTTATCGTGTAAATTTTTGCTGATATTTCTTTCCAGAATTATCTCTGGAGACCTTGCACCATGTGCTTGACCGTCATCTTCGGTTAGGACCTTATCTTCTCCCGGGTGTTCTTCATGAGGGGCTGAAGAATTTATCTCTGTAGCTTCCGTAATGGTTTTACCGAAGATTATCGTGTCATTCTCTTCAATTGAACCTGTTTCTTGATTAGGAAATGGCAACTTCATCTCTTCTTGAGGGGTTGAAGATTTTAGATCAAGATCTGCAATGGGTTCATCCGACTTTGATATGTTCTTCTCAATCTCATCATCTTTATAGTCAACAATGTCAACTTGTGCTCTGAGGGAGGAACTGTTGTGGACACACTCGAGTCCTTTTTATGGGCGGCTGGTATTAGGAGCGTCCGTGCCTCTTGTCATTGTGTGTGGTATCCCCGTGAAATTAACTACAACATTTATTTGATACCAAATAAATCTAGTACTATATCCAATTTGTCAGACATAGCATCAAATTTGTTTAACAAGATATCAACGTTGTCTGATAGAGCATCAAACTTCTTGTACATGACGGATTTTGCCATTGTTATTTTGAAAAAGAAAGATTTCCAAAGGTTTCCAAAAATTGGAATCTTCGATCTGTGGGTCTCTAATGCCACTTGATGCAGCGTGATAGCGGAACGGGTTTATCTTCGTACTTGACAATGATCAAGTTGATCGGTGATGACGATAATTGGACCACCGTTGATTGGTGAGAGCAAAACGATGCCGCAAAAACTCCGACGGATGGCCTTGTGAGGGTTCCACACGAAGGTTACTTGAAAATCTCAAGCGAGGGGCTTCCGAATCCATGGAATAGTCGAGTCCATGACCAAGAAAAGCAAAGAACAAATCTCAGAACTTAAAGAAAAATTTTATTGATTAAAAGTTGTTTCCCAATTGCATACAAAAGAGTGCCGATGAGATAGCCGTTCCATACATTGTGCATATCCTTTAATTTATAACTGAGTATTCCAGTGACCTGGAATGGAGGGACGCTGAGCCATCTTTCTTGGACAGTTGAGAGCCTTCAAAAGTGGAGTTGCAGAAAAAGTCTTCGACGTACGACCGAAGTTTCAAAATCATGAACGTCGCCGAGCTAGTTGGCGCGCCTTTCCTGATTCACGGGATCTGCAGAGAGCGAGGATTAGTACGATCACATGTACTGGCGAATGGCTAATTAAAATCCAAGCTCTGCATTTGATTCAAGCAGTTTTTTAAACATGTTAGCTAGCTATTTCTGTGATCTTTCTAACCATCCTGATCGATTTGCATGTTAACATGTTTTGAGGCAAGCATATAAAATTATATACATTAAGCAGCTATCATATTCATCCCGTGTCACGTGCATTAGTTAAGCAGTGAAAGGGTGTGAAGGTCACTAGCAATGTCAAGCCATCACGGACTATAGCTGGGTTAGACGACGACCCTTTCGTAGCGGGTAGCGAGCCCTGTATGAAAGTTCCCGAATAACCAACGCCGATGTAAGGCTGCCACTTGCTATACTTGTTCCTCCCGGGCCAAATCAGTTCCTTGGCCTAGGCAACCGTTCGAGAAAACTATACCTTGTCGACAAGTTGTCCAATGACCGTTTTGCAGAGTCTTGAAATTTTTTCTCTTTTCTAGAATCTTATCTTTCTCTTTTATGTGCGAAACTTAACCTTTCTTTTGAACTTAGTCAATTTACTCACTTAGCCATATTGTTGCGATAAACGTTAATCGATTCATTCATTATTTTGCATAGGCTAAGTGGAATTGCATAAGAAAGCATGTTTTTCATTTTCAATATCAGTAGTTTGATAGCAAGTATTTCGTGAAGAATCGTGCCATAATTTTTTTGATTCTATACTATGATGACAAGCCTTTTAGTTAGTTCATATTGATTTTGAAATAGAGGGTTGAGGCGAAGGAGATCAGCCACTCGCTTTAGACTTGCTTCAGCCAAGGGACTGGTTGGCTGCGCTGACGTTGCCTACGCGATCACCTGCAATCGCATAAGCAATTGATTAGAACACTGTGCAATTCAAAGAATTTTGATATGAATGCGAAGCTCGAAAATGCAAGTCATGAAAACCCATCGCAAACATTCATGAAAATGCATTCACAAAAAACCAAAGCCAAAGCCAAATCAAGCGCGACATAAAAACCAGAGCAACGGGAGGTCTCTCCCGACTCAGCCGCAGAGCCAATCCTTGAGGCGCAACCCGCTGAATATGGGACTTGGTTCTGAAGAAGCCATTCCATAACGGGGAATGGATCTTAATTCAACCGTTCTCGTTCGACCGATTCAGCCGATTCCGACCTATCGATCCCGATCGAATCAATAGCGACAGTGTTCCTTTCTCTGCGAGAATAATAAATAAAATTTCTCCTTCATTTTCGATTCAAGCTCCCACGTCGACTCTTCGACTGAATGGTTACTCCAGAGTATGCGGACGAGAGGGATTGCTCGATTTTGCAATAGCTTATCCTTGTGTTCTAAGATTTGAACTGGCTCTTCAACGTAGGATAAGTCAGACTTCAGCTCCAGCTAGCCAAAATCTACCACGTGGCTAGGGTCGTGCACGTACTTCCGCAACTGAGAGACGTGGAAGACATTGTGTACACCTTCTAGCGCCGGCGGTAGGGCAATTTTATAGGCCACTGGGGCAACCCGCTCGAGTATTTCGAACGGCCCAACGAATCTCAGACTCAACTTTTCCTTCGCGTCGAACCGAGTAACTCCTCGCATGGGCGACACTTTAAGAAATACGTGATCACCTTCTTGAAACTCGAGGGGTCGACGATGAACATTCGCGTAACTTTTCTGACGACTCTGTGCGATCTTAATCTTTCCTGAATGAGCCAAACTTTTTTCACAGTCTGCTCCACCAGTTCCGGGCCGAGAATCTGCCGCTCTTCAACTTCGTCCCAGCAAATAGGTGATCGACACTTTCGTCCGTACAAAGCTTCATACGGTGCCATCTGAATGCTGGATTGATAGCTATTGTTGTATGCAAATTCGGCCAGAGGTAGATGAACGTCCCAACTCGACTTGAAGTCAATTGCACAGAGCCGTAACATGTCTTCGAAAATCTGATTTACACGCTCCGTTTGGCCGTCGGTCTAGGGATGGTAAGCTGAGCTGAAGTGTAACTTGGTACCTGGAGCCGACTGAAGGCTACTCCAGAATCGCGACATAAATCGTAAATCCCGATCAGAGACGACGATACTGGAACTCCGTGCAGCCGTACTATCTCGTCAAGATAAATCTGAGCCAAGCGATCAACGTTCCAAGTAACTTTAATTGCAATAAAGTGCGCTGACTTGGTTAGTCAATCGATGATGACCTAGATGGTATCATTTTCCTGCGACGTCTTCAACAGACCAATAATAAAATCCATGCACACGTGCTCTCACTTCTATTCTGGAATTACCAGATTTTGTATCTCTCCGCCCGGTCTCTGGTTCTCAGCTTTCACCTGCTGACAGGCTATGCATTGCGACACGAAGAGTGCCACATCTCTTTTCATTCCGTGCCACCAGATGTTTGTGCGGAGGTCCTTGTAAATCTTCGTGCTACCGGAATACAAGGTGTACTTCGCATAGTGCACCTCCGATAATATCTCCTTTCTGAGTTCTGAATTGTCCGGAACGCATAGCCTACCCTTCAATCGAAGTATGTCGATTTCGTCTTCTGCAAAGTCGATCGTCCTACCCGTCGAGATTAGCTCTCATATTTTCTTTAGGTACGGATCGTCCTTCTGAGCGGTCTTGTTCTTTTCTTGCAAGCTCGGCTCTAACTGCAACTTTGCCAACTGCACATTCCTGAATCAAACTCAGAGTTTGATGCCCATCTCTTCTAGGTCGCGTAGCAATCTACTGTTGATAGATAGTAAGGCAATATACTTTCGACTCAGAGCGTTCGCCACAATATTTTCCTTTTTCGGCGTATAGTTAATAATCAAGTCATAATCTTTGATCAGTTCAAGCAAACGCCTTTGCCGCAAGTTCAGTTCCTTCTGCATGAAGTACTTGAGGATCTTATGATCGGTATAGATCGTGCACGCCATGCCACAAAGATAGTAATGCCATAATTTCAATGCGAACGCAATCGCCGCTAACTCCAGGTCATGAGTAGGGTAGTTCTTCTCATGCGGCTTTAGCTGTCGGGAAGCAAAAAATATTACCTTGTTCTGCTGTATCAGTATACACCCCAAGTCCTGATCGGACGCATCGCTGAATATCTAGAAACCCTCAGTCCCTTCTGGAAGTGCGAGTATCGGGGCTGAGACGAGTCATTGCTTTAATTCTTGGAAAGAAGCTTCATAGTCGTCTGACCATTCAAATGCAACTCCTTTCTGGGTTAGGCGAGTCAGAGGTGATGCGATCTTCGCGAAGTCTTTCATGAAGCGTCGGTAGTATCCCGCTAAGCCAAGAAAACTTTGAATCTCGCCGACGGATGCTTGTCGTTTCCAATCGATAACGGCTTTAATTTTCTTTGGGTCGATTGCAATGCCTTCAGCTGAAATAATGTGTCCGAGGAATGCGACGCTGCTCAGCTGAAATTCACATTTGCTTCACTTCGCATACAACTAATTTTCTCGAAGGGTCTGAAGCACGATCCGTAGATGCTCAGTGTGTTGCTGCCTATTCTTCGAGTAGACGAGTATATCGTCGATCAAGATTACTACAAACTTGTCGAGGAATGGTCGAAACACCCGATTCATTAAATCCATGAAGGCAGCTGATGTGTTTGTTAGGTCGAATGGCACTACCAGGAATTCATAATGGCCGTATCGAGTGCGAAAGGCGGACTCCGGCACATCGTCTGGCTTGATCTTGAGTTGATGGTAACCCGAGCGTAGATCAATTTTAGAGAACACTGTAGCTTCTTGCAGCTGATCAAACAGATCGTCTATGCGAGGCAGGAGGTATTTGTTCCGGACGGTAGCTTTATTCAGCTCGCGGTAATTGATACAAAGATGCATTGAGCCATCTTTTTTCTTGATGAACAGCATGGGCGCTCTCCATGGCGAAACGCTGGGTTGTATGAATCCCATGTTGAGCAAGTCTTGCAACTGTACTTTGAGTTCTTTAAGCTCTGCAGGGGCCATTCTGTACGGGGCTTTAGAGATCGGTCGGGTATCATGGAATGTGTCAATAGTGAACTCAATCTCTCGATCAGGTGGCATGTTGGGCAGTTTGTCCGGGAAAATATCTGGAAATTCTGCCATAACGTCGGTCTGACCCGCATTTGCACGATCATGTCGCGTGTCTCGAACGGACGTTAAATAGCCTTCGCACCCGGAATGTAGTATCCGTCGAGCAGATATTATGGAGATCACCATGCAGCTCAGCGACGCCTCACCATACGAATAGCAGAATTCAGGCACTCCAGGTATACGAAATGTGACCTTCTTTTCAGCACAGTCTATGGTTGCATTGCACGGACCGAGCCAATCTATCCCTAGAATGATGTCGTAGTCCTTAATATCTAGAACTATCACATCAAGGCTGATCTTTTGATCACCTATACAGATGATTCCGTCTTCGCAGACTAAATTTACAAGTAGTGGCATGCCCGACGGTACAGTAACAGTAAGATCGAGACCCAGCGGTGTTAGGAAAAATTTGTGCTCGGCGGTGAAGTCCGTCGATATAAAACTATGTGTGGCACCTAAATCAAATAATACACGAGCAGGCTTATTATTGAAATGCAGTATACCTGTCACGACTGTGTCAGATGCGAATGCTTCGTCTCGAGTCATGGCATAGACGCGACCCTATGCATTGGGGCGACGGTCTTGGCCATTCAGTTATACGGTCTGTGGAGCCCAAGGTGCTTGGTTCTGGTTCTGTTGATATTGTTGGGGGCACTGGATCGGCTTCTCCGGACAATTGTATGCAATATGGTCCGTTCGGCCGCACCCGAAGCATGCTCCACTCTTCAATCGGCACTCGTTGGTCACGTGTCCCTCCTTGTGGTAGAAATTGTCGACTATTCGATCCTTTGTCTGGTTGCTGCCTCCGTTGTCGTGATTCTGATGCGTATGCGCATTATTGCCTCCGACATTACTACAACGTTTGTTATTAAAGTAAATAGTGCCAGTAGTAGCAGGAGGATAATCGTACTCCAGACGGAGGGCATGATTGAGTGCCTCGCCCATAGTTTTGTATTTATACACCAAAACATGGGCACGAATAGAGGAACGCAAGTCCACTTTGAATCATCGAGCTTGACTTACAGTTGTTGGTAGACATGCTCTAGCAAAATTGGCCAGTTTGTTGAATTCGGCCGCGTACTGTCGTACTGTCATATTTTCTTGCCTCAACTGCATAAATTTATTTTCTTTTTTCTCTCGCACGGCTGCAGAAACATATTTAGTCTCGAACGCTTTTCTGAATGTGGCCCATGAGATCGCCGCCATCTCGTCTTTACATCGAATTGCCCGCTTCTGCACGGTCCACCAATCGTGTACGTTCATTCGAAGTAGGAGTTGAGCACACGCGACTTTCTTCGAGTCTTCGACACCCAAAAGTTCAAATTTGTCTTCCAGCTCCTCTAACCAGTCGATCACCACGGAGAGATCTTCTGTGCTGTTGAAGGAAGTACGACAGCTTTTTGTGAATTTTGATACATCGAAGTTAAAACTTCTCGGTTCTGCAGGTGAGAGCACGGGCGCCTCCGGTTCAGCTTCATTAGATCGAACCGCAGGCTCGATCACAGCAGGCGTCATCGTTGAATTGTTGTTGGCCACGACCGATTGTACTATTTGTTGGAGTGTATTCAGCTGCTGCTACTGCAGCTTAAATTGAGCCTCGAACCGATTCTCAAACTGGGTCTGACGAACCTCTGCCTACTGACGATGGAGCTTATTTTGGTATTACTGCATTTCGAGCATCTGCAGCATCTATTGCATCGGGTCGCCAGAGGATTTGGCTACGGTAGGCGTCATCCCCATTGGGTTGACAGAATGCTCGGGTCTGGAACTACTCGAGCCGTTGAAAGCACTCGTCTCGTTCGCTGCTCGAGGTTCCGTAACTGCAAAGAAAAAAAAGGCAACTCTCGTTAGTTTTAAAAAATGTCCTAGGTTCGGCGTATGGAACAACTCATCTCATCGACACGAGATCAACGGTTTGAGACTAGAACTTGACACTGGAGGCCAAGGACGTAAAGCCGTGCTCTGATACCATTATGTCATGCCCCGATTCCGTCGAATCGATAGTCGTCCCCCGGGCATGATGTCGTGTGAACCAAATACGATCGTACAAGGTATAGTCATAAGGTAATCCGAAACACGAGATCTAAAAGAGCAAGCAGACAAATTGAATCACATATTAAGTAGAGAGAACTTTGATCTTTATTGATAATAGACATCATTTACAGACTCCAGTACAGGACTCATGCGGCACGGGCTACAACATGACTCAATTACAAAAGAGTGCCGATGAGATAGCCGTTCCATATATTGCGCATATCCCTCAATTTATAACAGAGTATTCCAGTGACCTAGAATGGAGGCACGCTGAGCCATCTTTCTTGGACAGTTGAGAGCCTTCAAAAGTGGAGTTGCGGGAAAAGTCTTCGACGTACGACCGAAGCTTCAAAATCATGAACGTCGCCGAGCTAGTTGGTGCGTCTTTCCTGATTCACGGGATCTGCAGAGAGCGGGGATTAGTACGATCACATGTACTGGCAAATGGCTAAATAAAATTCAAGCTCTGTATTTGATTCAAGCAGTTTTATAAACATGTTAGCTAGCTATTTCTGTGATCTTTCTAACCATCCTGATCGATTTGCATGTTAACATGTTTTGTGGCAAGCATATAAAATTGTATACATTAAGCAGCTATCATATTCATCCCATGTCACGTGCATTAGTTAAGCAGTAAAAGGGTGTGAAGGTCACTGGCAATGTCAAGCTATCACGGACTATAGCTGGGTTAGACGGCGACCCTTTCGCGGTGGGTAACGAGCCCTGTGCGAAAGTTCCCAAATAATCACGCCGATGTAAGGCTGGCGCTTGCTATATTCGTTCCTCCTGGGCCGAATCGGTTCCTTGGCCTAGGCAACCGTTCGAAAAAAATATTACACCTTGTCGACAAGTTGTCCAATGACCGTTTTGCAGAGTCTTGAAAATTTTTCTCTTTTCTAGAACCTTATCATTTTCCTTTTATGTGCGAAACTTAGCCTTTCTTTTGAACTTAGTCGATTTACTCACTTAGCCATATTGTTGCGATAAACGTTAATCGATTCATTTATTATTTTGCATAGGCTAAGTAGAATTGCATAAGAAAGCATGTTTTCTATTTTCAATATTGGCAGTTTGATAGCAAGTGTTTCATGAAGAATCGTACCATGATTTCTTTGATTCTATACTATGATGACAAGCCTTTCAATTAGTTCATATTGATTTTGAAATATAGGATTGAGACAAAGGAGGTCAGCCACTCGCCTTAGACTTGCTTCAGCCGAGGGACTGGTTGGCTGCGCTGACGTTGCCTACGCGATCACCTGCAATCGCATAAGCAACTTATTAGAATACTGTATAATTCAAGGAATATTGATATGAATGCGAAGCTCAAAAATGCAAGTCATGAAAACCCATCACAAACATTCACAAAATACATTCACGAAAAACCAAAGCCAAAGCCAAATCAAGCACGGCATAAAAACCAGAGCAACGGGAGGTCTCTCCCAACTCAGCCGCAAAGCCAATCCTTGAGGCGCAACCCGCTGAAAATAGGACTTGGTTCCGAAGAGGCCATTCCATAACGGATAATGGATCTTAATTCAATCATTTCCGTTCGACCGATTCAGCCAATTTTGACCTATCGGTCCCGACCGAATCGATAGCAACAGTGTTCCTTTCTCGCGCACCCCGTAGACGAAAATGGGACACGATGTAAGGACGGTGCACTACACTGAAATATAATTATTATCAACTCTATAAAGAAGATAAAATAAAAGAAAAAAATTCAAAAATGATTCGGGGTTGGAATCTACGCTACATCATTGTCCTGGATCAATGTAGAACTTAGAGGAATCTGGATAGTCGCTGCAGCTTCAAAAGATGTCTAATAAGGCTTTCATTCCAGCAATGCGATGATTGATCGATCAATTCCTGGACCCAATGTACTTTAGTTTGGCACCTAGGTTTCCCCTAACCCTAAAGTTCGAACAAGAATATACCCAAGGGTTATTCCAGATTTCTACGAGAGTGCCATCTCCCACTTGCCAAATGATATTCTTGTGAAGAAATTCTCTGCAACTTAGGATGCTCGACCAAATGTTAGACAAAGATTGGGTGACTCTAGCATTCCAAAAGTTGTAGTTAATCAGGTATTTGTTTGAAAGAAGTTTAGCCCATTATGTTGTGGGATAGATGAGGAAATGCCAAGCCAATTTAATGACAAGGGCTTGATTAGAGATCTCTGCATTTCTTATGCCTAAGCCCCCTTGATGTTTAGGCTTCATGAAAATGCTACATTTACTTAAATGAAGTTTCCTATGGGTATCTGATCCTCCCCACCAAAATATGTTTTGAATCTGAGAGGTATTCTTAGTCACTTGTTTAGGAAGAAGATATGAAGACAGGTAATAGGTTGGCAACGAGGAAAGAGTCAATTTAATAAGTGTAGTTCGACCCGTATGAGAAATGCAGCTTCATTTCTAACCTTTGAGTTTAGAACGACAAGAATCAATCAGGTGAGTACATGTAGATATCTTAGATTTACGAAGAGGTAAATGATGGCCAAGGTATCTGTCTTTTTTCTTCATAAGATTCACACCAAGGATGTCAAAATCGATTTGTTCATATAGATATTGAGTTTATTGTAAAATAATATTGATGATTTATCATAACTGATCTCTTGTCCGTATCATTATTCATAAGAGGACAAAATACTTTTGATTTGGAGGAAATTAGTAATAAAGTAGTATCCAAAGAGTAGAATATCATCATCAAATAGTAGATGGAAATATGATGAATTAGAATGTCTGTTAGTTTGATACCTGAGAAGAGGCTATTTCTTTCCATTATTTGGAGATGTTTGGATAGAATTTCACTAGACAAGATGAAAAGAAAGGGAGAAATAGGACATCCATGCCGAATTCCTCGACCTGGGAAAAAGGTTTGAGTAGGAGAACCATTGACCAGTATGGAGAAAGAAACTATGGTGACACATTGCATAATGAGGTCGTGAGTTTCTTTCTGTTAGTCCAAATCCATGAAGATCTTGACTTATGACATCCCAACTTAACCTATCATAGGCTTTAGACATGTCAATTTTGAGGACAAATGTACTCTTGTTGGGACTATATTTGGATATAGAATGAATGAGTTCTTGAGCTATGATGATGTTATCACTAATATATCTCCTAGGAACCATTTTGAAATGGGGGTATAAGTTTATCAAGGAGTGGTTGTATCCTTGAAACTATAATTTTGCTGATGATTTTATAGATGACATTACATAAGAAAATGGGTCAAAAATCCAGAGGAGAAATAGGATTCCATTTCTTCAGGATCAAGGCAAAGTGAGTGTGATTTATGGTAGGGATAGTGTTGGGGCACAACGGAAATAAACCCAAGAAATTAGAGAACACCTCAGAAAAAATTCACAATCACAAAGACAAGAATTTATGTAGTTTGACCAAGATGCCTACTTCCACGGATGAGGGTGAATCAATTCCACTATGAAGAAAAAAAAGAATTACAATGACTCTCTCAACACTTCTCTCCTTGCTCTTAACAACTCTTTATCACAAAGATAAAGAAGAAAGAAAAAATCTCTCAAACTTTTTGTGTTGAACTTATTCAACAACTTAAGCTCTCTTATGTTAAACTTATTCAACAACTTTTGTTGAGCACAATGAGATATCTCAAGGAGAACCTTTAGACCTCTTTATATAGCATGTCATGTGTCCATATGAAATCCAATCTTATGCAGGCTTAAAATCCAATTTTATGTAGGCTCAAAATCCAATCTTATGTAGGCTTACCATATATTAAGTCAATCTAATATATGGTCAAAGTCAAAAAATGTTATCGACCTATTTTTGGATATTTTCCTTCATACCTCCACCTGGGCAAGATTTTGCCATAAAATTGAGCCGACACTTCTCCACCTCACAACTTTACCAAATTAACCACTAGTCAATTCCGCCCCTAAAGGTTCTCAAGTAATAGGTAGGAATTAGAGCAAGTCCAAAAAATGTTGGAACTTAGGTACAGGTCAAGTCCAAGAAATGTTGGAACTTAGCTGCAGGAATAACCTAGTTAATACATCAACGGGGTTGTCCTTGGTATGCACCTGTTCAAGTATAATATCACCGTCTTCTACAACATCCCGATGATGTGGTAGTGAACATTAATATGTTTGGCCTTCGCATGATGGACTTGATTCTTTGCCAAGTGAATAGCACTCATGCTATCACAATTTATATCAACTACATCATGCTTCACTTCTAAGTCACTAAGAAATCCACGAAGCCATAGGCCTTCTTTCACTGCCTTTATCACTGGCATATACTCTGCTTATGTAGTTGATAAGGCAATCGTAGCCTGCAACATAAACCTCCAACGGACTAGTATACCATGTAGAACAAACACGTATCCAGTAGTTGACTTGTGCCTATCTAGATCACCAACATAGTCCGAATTCATATATCCACTAACCTGACTAAAGTCTCCACCAAAGTGTAATTACATATCAATGGTGCCCTTCAAGTACCTGAATATCCATTTCACAACCTCCCAATACTTCTTCCTTGGTCAAGCCATAAAGAAACTAACCACACTTACGACTTGTGTAATGTCTAGTCGAGTGCACACCATAGCATACATTAAATTGCCAACTGCACTCACATAAGGAACTCGAGCCATGTGCACCTCCTCCTCATCTGTAGTAGGGGATAACTTGGTTGAGAGCCTAAAGTGGCCAGCCAAGGGAGTAGAAATAGACTTTATATCTTCCATACCAAAATGAGCAATGATCTTCTTAGTGTACGACTTCTGAGATAAAGACAATTTTTGTTTCTTTCTCTCCCTTTTAATCTCTATCCCCATAATCTTCTTGGCTCTACCCAAGTCTTTCATGTCAAACTCCAAACTAAGTTGAGATTTTAGTTTGTCTATCTCTACCATACATTTTAAGGCAATAAGAATATCATTTATATATAACAATAGATAGATATAACCTCCACCACGAAGTTTATGAAAGTAAATACAATAGTCATACTTACTTCAGGTGAAATCATGCTGTTTCATGAAGGTGTCCAACCGCTTGTACCACTGTCGAGATGACTTCTTCAACCCATACAATAATTTTTTCAACAAACACACATGATTTTCTTGCCAACCACCTTAAAGCCCTCTAGTTGATGCATATAAATTTTTTCGTCAAGTTCGCCATACAAGAATGTCGTCTTCACATCGAGTTGCTCCAACTTGTCACGCCCCAGAACCAGAATACTGGAGAGCGGGGGCAGACATAGCCAGCTACGCAATCCCAAAGTACGTTAATACTCTGAAATCACGTATAAGCTGTCAAGACATGGGGTTACTCTACAAGCCATCAGTCAATCCTATGGTTTAACAATCCTAGGTATCTCAATCACATGCAATTATACAAGAGCAAAGAGTACGATTATCATACATAAAATAGTAAGGCGTCCCGAACCATATATACATGAATGATCATGAAGCCAGTACCACAGAACTGATGACTAGCTAGGGTATTAGTCGTACATGATAAGGACTAGCTATAGTCTAGAATACTCATATCATGTTTCTGCCCGTAGGCTACAATATCAAGGATAATACTAAAACACGAGCTAAACACGTGCTCGGGGCTAAACGTTACAAGAGGAGAATTTACATATCAGTAGGAGAATGAAGAGAAACCCACTGAGGCACTCTGGTGCTCCGGCTGGTCACCGTCGAGTAGATGGTGCGGTAGATCCTTCGGGCTCTTCTATCAGAACCTGGCCATGCAAAACCAGTGGGGTCAGATGTCACGCCCCGAGTCGGCAAACCGTTCGTCTCTGGTGTTACTTTGCCGATTCGATCGTCCTCGCTAAGGCGTGATGCCGCACGAGCCTGGAGTTGCGCTCGTACAAGGCAAGATGACAAGTTCGCAAATGGTTATCTTTTGATTTTGATATTAATACGCCAAGTCAAAACTTCACAAATCATATCAGAATATAAGACGCAGTATAGGAAGATAGAAATGCTTTTCATTCATAGCTTGCAACGAAGTGCAAGTCGTAATTACATTGGATGCCGTTGCGGCTACATTGATTGAAAATAGAAAGAAAATACATTCGACAAGTTGTCTGAACTACACTTGTCGTCCCATACATTCGCCCCTTTATACATAAGCCGTCGACTTGAATTGGCTTCAAAATACTTCAGCATAGGAAGAGCTTCAAAACGCCCCTCCGTACTTCAGCTTCGTTTTAGGTTGGAGCATCCGCCGTACCTGGGGAAATTGGGGGAGGGGATTAGCACACTTGCTAAGTGGACGAGACGAACCAACTCGTCTAAACCGACTCTGATTGTTAGGGTAGGCATGCTTTAGAGTTGTCTTTCTATTAGAACTAAATAAATTCAGTTCATATTCGATAGCCGTCTTTGAGTAATAAAGCATACAGTATAACATTGCAGTTTCTCATATTTCTTACCACGGCCGTGCTCGTCCCTGCATGAAAACAGAGATAATATTTACCATGTATAAGACAATAGGTGAGCATGCAACTATCTTATATGTGGTCATTGGTGCTACGCACCACCAGGGACTTAATCGAAGTTGACATGCGACGCCACCCTTTCAGCCTAGGTTGCAAGCCTTACTGAAGGTCCCGCATGCCTCGCGCCGAAGCACGATAAATTATTCTCCCTAGGACGAATCGGTTCCGATGCCCCGGATACCGTTTCGAGGAAACGAACTTGTGCACAAGCTGTCCATGACCATGCCTATGTGCGAACAGTTTAATGTATGCAACCGTTTTGTATAGCACGGACAGTATCAAACGACATTATTATTTCTCGCAACTCATGCATCGATTCATTTTTTCCAAAGCCGTACTCTCGATTTAGCGTCCCGTAGGCACCAAATTGTCTGAGGCATCATAACCCATGTTCAACGTTTCATAATATTTTGCAGCACTTGAAATAGTCTATCTTTTTCCGTAAACCTTAAACTTTCTGCGTTATGTGATAAACTTGTATTTGTAAATCGATACGTTTTTCCCGAGTTCTTGACTTAGTGGATTGGCATGCAATTAACTTGGCATCGTTCGATTTGAATGAATTTGAGGCAAGGAATAAGTTTGCGGGACAGAGTAGAAGAGAAGGGTCGAATCACCCACCGATTACTTTGCTTCGTGCCGATCGTCCAAGCGCTACGCAACGTCAATCCTTAGTTATGCGAGCTCCTGCAATGGCACCAACGCTTTGTTAGAATTCCTTCTTTTCCCCTTGTATCAAAATTGTAATTGTATCCATGAAAACAACGCGAAAGCACTTCATCAAGCCCAGCGGGAAAAGATCCAAGAAAACCATACAGCGGTCCGGTCCCGTCGAAGGGACTCTTATAGAGAGCTCACTCGCCGAGACGCAGCCCGCTGCATCTAGGACTTGTTCCAACAGAAGTCGTTCCATTAGTTGGATCGATTCTCGTATCTTCCGTCCAAATCGAATTGAATCGATGCCGCAAGGCGTTATCGTTTACCAAGCTTAGCGATCGAGTCAGATGGCCATCTAAGTTTCCGACCGATCTGACTCGGCACTAGCATATTATGAAGTTCCGTCGCCTATCGAAAGCGGGGCGCTACATCAGACCCTAAATAGCAAGTACCACAAAGGAGGCCGAACTATGAACTAAAACCAGCAATCATTAGCAATCAACAAGCAAATAAGTAAAGGAGGATCGGGATTTGTGCAGTACCAATGCACTTGTCCCGATCATAGGGAAAACAGTAAGTAAATTATTATTGACATAAAGTAAACTGGAGAACATGTTAAATAAATAAACTGGAACAGTTAGGAACTGGATCTGGACAAGACTTAGACTGGAAAGGTGATATACGATGGGATAACCATGGGACTATTCAGATAACCAGGTTACAACCCGTAAACCAAACAAGGACCGGAGTTGTAATCCTTCGTCTAAACGGGACTTGGTTTACCCCACCATTTATCGGCAAGATAAAATAAGAAATCAGGACATGTAACAATCATGCACAAGATCAAGACGAGACTTGCACTGAAAAGACTCCATCCAATCAATCACGGCCAATTATTGCCTACGGCTTTCTACATTAACTAAGTAGGGTTATCACAAGCCTAGTTACTAGCAATATGTAATGAGATATTCCACAGCCACAAGCCCTGCAGACCATCTAGGTTATCAAGGCGACATTTAGTACAATAAGGGTGCAACACATGACAGTGTGCTGGAAATGTGCCCTACTCGTCGGCAGGCTACAAGTCCACTTGCATGCCCAGATAACGGGATTGCCTGTAACTGGGAAATCTCTTATGAACTACTTGTTTATTCTAGTCATTAGCCTAGCCTGATTCAATATGACTCCCTGACCGTAGGAAATCAGGAATTCATGTCCTAGACATGATGCAAGACTAGACGGTAGCTTATACAAGCACATTCAATACAACACCCACGGTGTCAGGATACTAATTAATTCTTGTCAAGAGTGCGCCACGACGGGCCACTATCATTATCATTATTACTTATCAAAAGTTCGCCACGACGGGCCACTATCAAGAATTATCATGTCAAGTTATCACTGTCAATTATCATGGCAAGTTCATCATGTCAAGTTCATTGTCAAGAGTGCACCACTACGGGTCACTGTCGTGTCAATTCATTTATCAAAGAAGGAAGAAACTTGCATAATTAAATAATAATATATTTATAATATATATATTCTTGAAGCCAAGGAGAAACTCTACAACTTTCATGTTGGGAGTGGGAAGAAATTCTGACCACAATTCAAGCAAATAAAACATTTAAACAATCAAAGTGGACCCCATGCGGCCCAAAAGTGGAAGAACATACATACGATCAAAGAGAGTGGGAGGCCACCCATGCGGCCAGCCCAAAGCTTATGCGGCCAGAAAATAACTAAAGGGGGCCATACGGCCAAGAGTAAATGCCAACAAGAAATATTCATGCAACTAAAGAAGACAGAGAGTGGAAAGGCAATAAATGCGAGCTTCCACTCAAGCAAAAGAAAAGGACGCGTGGCCACTCAAAATTGTATATATAAAAGTCATGTGGGATCCACTACAATTAATGCACTGTTCCAAGGTGGCCAGCACGCAATGGGAACGCGGCCAAGAAACTACCAAGGCCATGTGGCCAAGTACAATTATTGAAGCCATGCAAAACAATTAATTAATTAATAAATACAGGCAACTGTGCATGGGCATATGCGGCCAGGAAACATTAGGCCATGCGGCTCAGTCTCACATTTGCTTGCATGAAAATACAAACAAATAAATAAATAAATAAATAATGGCCATGCGGTTGAGCTAGGTATAATGCACAAGGCATTAAATGTTTTTCCTTATGACTCATGCGGCTGAGTCTCTCCAAGGAAAGGCATTAAGCATAAAATATTAAACATTAAGGACTTAAATGCAAAATATAAAGCCTTAAGAAGCTTTATGCGGCTAGCTTATTCCAAAAAGGCATGTAATCAATGCATTAAGCATTAATTGAATGCTAATAAATGCTTTGGAAGATGCATTGGAACAATACATAAAATGCATGCATTGGCAATAAATATTGTATGCACGTTAGAATATATCCTAAAAAATATTGCATGTATATGCTGCTGGCTCAAGTACCATATGCGGCTCTTTTGGGTGCTGATGCATTCCATTCTCAATGTATTAGAGTAATGATACCTATACGGCTGGTGCATTAAAAGAGTGTAAAGATTTAATAATAATAATAATAATAATAATAAAATGCATTAAAGTAACGCATTGCCATACCTTATGCGGCTGGCTCAAGTTTATGCGGCTCATTTGAGCAAGCTTGCATGCTTGCATGCAACAGTAAAAATGCAACTCGTGCTAAAATGCTAATGCACTAGTGCTTGATTTGACATGTGGCTAAAGCTAAAATATTAACATGCATGCATTAATAGAAGGCGTTAACTATATGCATGCGGCACGTTTACTGGAGGGCCATGCGGCTAGCTTTGCCATACAAAATGCAATTAATGTTAAGGCCAAAACTAAACAATTAACGCTAATGGCAATTATTTAATGCAAGCAATCAATACATACATGCAAGCAATTAATGCTTGCAAGGCCATGCGGCTGGGAAAAACACTTGTCGCATGAAATAGTCATGCGGTCAAGTACTGTTCTTCTCCTCCAATTTTTGAGAAGAAGAACACCATGAAGCCATGCTTCCAAGCTCCATAATTCCATCATCCAGAGTCCAAATCCGAACTTCCATAGGTCAAAATGGGGTAGAACGAAATTTTCTATAACATGGAACCATCAGTTGACAAAAACATGCAAGTTTGACAGATCAAAACCCATGAAAACTGAAAATACCATAAAGCTAGATCTACAACAAATGAACCATCAAAATAGAAAACTCTAGGTTCTAAACATGCTTAGAATGTAACAAGGAAGAGAATGGAACAAATGAAATTGAAATAATCCAACATTCGGCAAGGTGTACTTGCCTCTCCTCCTTGGTGAAGGAAAGAAGAAGAAGATGAAGATGGAAAAATAAAATGAATAATGGAGGAGAGAGAGTGGTAGGTGGCTTATATAACAAGCCCAAGCAATCTCCACCATTCATTCCTCTCCACTCAATCTAAGCCATACACCTCCTCTCATGAGAAACCAAACTAAACCAAACCAAGTCAAAGTGGAATCGAACCAAATAAAACCAAGTCCAAGTTAAATCAAGTCATGAAAATCCTATATCTTGGAAAATTTTAAAATATTACGCAAATCGATAAATACGAAATACGGCTCAAATAAACACGTATCCGTATAAAATATCGATACAGTGAGACGGGTCTCACAACTCTCCACACCTTAGAAAAATTCTGTCCTCGGAATTTTCTATGGCTAGTCGAGCAAGATAACAAAACAAAAGCTCCAGGAGACTCAACAATCTCAATAAATTAAGCATGGCATATAAGTAAAGTAAAACAATCAGTAATGTAAATAAATGCGTAAGCGGTAAATAAATGCACAAGAACAAATACAATCATGATCAAGAAGGGCTGGAGGCATATGGATCAATATGACTCCTGAGACAGTTGTGTAGAAACCAACGTCCTCGCTGGCCTAAGCTGACTCCCAAAAATGGATAAAAGTCAAGCCTCAAGGTAAGTCGGTACCAATGACTTAGTTCAAGACATGACTCTATCCAGGACGTGTCACCGTAGTTGAAACAGATGTTTGAACTTTATCACCTGTCCCAAGATACGAAGACAGAAGCGACTGGCTGATCATGATGGGCTGACATCTCTGCCTGCATGCTGAGACTGATCCTCCATAACTGGCCTGGCTGAAATGCTGAGCTGCCCTCGGCAAAACATGAACAAGATAATCAGAAAGATCAAGAACAGTACCCTTGAAAGTTGAAGGACATACGATCAAATCATGGAAACAGGAATGATCAATGATCAAAACAGATATCAAGTCAAGTATCAGAGGTAGAGAATAATCCGAAGGAGATCAATAAGGATAATCGTGATTGAGATATCTAAACATGGTAACCCCCACAAATCTGAAAATCGAGACCTGCATGGGCCACCACTAAAACCATGTCACGCCCCAGAACCAAAATACTGGAAAACGGGGGCAAACATAGCCAGCTACGCAATCCCAAAGTACGTTAATACTCTGAAATCATGTATAAGCTGTCAAGACATGGGGGTTACTCTACAAGCCATCAGTCAATCCTATGGTTTAACAATCCTAGGTATCTCAATCACAGACAATTATACAAGAGCAAAGAGTACGATCATCATACATAAAATAGTAAGGCATCCCGAACCATATATACATGAATGATCATGAAGCCAGTACCACAGAACTGATGACTAGCTAGGGTATTAGTCGTACATGATAAGGACTAGCTATAGTCTAGAATACTCATATCATGTTTCTGCCCGTAGGCTACAATATCAAGGATAATACTAAAACACGAGCTAAACACGTACTCGGGACTAAACGTTACAAGAGGAGAATTTACATATGTCATGACCTGCACCCGCTTTTCGGATACGAAACGTGTCCAAGCCCAGCCTACGCCGCAGTGTCGGCGGTAGAACGCTGTCTATACTCACAAGTCACTAAATCTATAATCACGGGAAAATCTATATCTCATCCACAGAATAATCAAGACACAAACAAGATAAGTGAATATCCATGAAACTAAGCAATAATGAATATAAACTGAATGTATCCAAAATCAATGTCACGTCCGGTGGACACAAATCTACTACCAGTAGACGAAAAAATAGAGAAATACAAGAAATGAACCAACTGAGTACAACCTGCAAATCAAGACGACCTCAAATACAAGCACTGCGATCTGATGCTACTCAAATCCACTCGTCTGTCCTGTCTCAAGCTCGGCTAACCTGAAGAGATCATCAGGTCCTCAGAGGACATAGCAAGATATATAATATACATGCCTATCTAGCAGTTTTATCATGTGCAAGAAATAAACAAGAAAGATCAAGAATAAGACCAATGACCACGAACACTAACACGAATACGAACACTAGAACAACTACGTATAACTGAACTGCCGGATGAACGATAAATACAAGATCAAAGGAAGAACCAAACCCTCATCCCGAACGTGGACTCACGGGTTTGAACTAAGCACTAACCCTCGTCCCGAGTGTGGACTCTCTGGCTAGCTCACGGCAAGACACCCTCGTCCCGTGTATGAACTCTCTGGTGTAAATGGTCAACCCTTGTCCCGTGTATGGACTCTCTGGTGCCATTTGATCACGACAAACACCCTCGTCCCGAGCGTGGACTCTCTGGTGCACCAAACAACCCTCGTCCCGAGTGTGGACTCTCTGGTTGTGTACAACGATAATCAAGCTATGGCAGTTCACTACACGCACTCGTTCTATGACACGACTCAAGCAAGGTACTGACGAAAAACTCCAAATGTGAAACACAAGGCCAAAACATGAACATGGCTATAAACAATAAAACAACTCCACAGAAAACAGCACGAAAAAGCACATGTCCATAAATAATCCAAGACAGTAAAATGAAAGGAACTGTATGTAAGTAAAACTGTAGAGGAAGGCAAGGTATACTTGCCTTAGGTCCTGAGCGTGCTGGTACAGAGTACTGAGTCAAATCCAATTAACCTGTTTAGATGGATCGATATGATCAATACATAGTTTGAAGGTACAAATAAGCTTATCTATTTAGATTAGAATGTTTCTGTAATATGGTTATCTTAGTAGACTTGGGAACAATCCCTAGTGGATAGTCACATGGCCTATAACCTATAGCCTATAACCAAACCCATATGGTGAAGATAACTGGACTACCCCTAGCATTATTGCTAATCCAATGCTACTTCCACCTTCATTCCTGTGCCCTCACCCTAGTCCCTTATATTTGTAGGTAGGCCTATTACAAACTATGGAATGTCCTACTTCACCTCTGTGAACAGGTGGGAGGGGCATTGGTCATCAACCAATAAGGCTAACCACTATTCTTGATACCTTGAGTACAAGGTTGTACAACAAACCCAAACAGTGTATTGACACTCAAAAATAAAAAGGACTGATATCAATTGATATCAATATTCTCTTCTATTACCTATTTTCTACCAAAACCTCTCCTACAAGTTTTACTCAGGAATTTGATCAAACACATTACCTTACTAATGGAATTAATCGAGTATATGCTCGAGTTAACTCAATGGTAGAAGAATTTCTTAATGCTATTGCCAAAGTTTCGGGAATTACCTGCTGGTGGATCGAATGTTTCTCGCGGCAATTTCTCTTCGAACCGCGACCTTCTCGACTTCTTTGCGATGGATTATGAGTAGATTAGGGTTCTCCTATAGCCAGGCGGCTACCCACATATATATAGTATTGAAATTCATCCCAATCCGAAAAGATTTGAGAAAGATCAATTTGAATTTCGTTAATGCTATCCTTATTGGCCGAGTTCTCAAACGGCCAGGGAATTTAAATTAACTGAGAAATTGCACCTAAGCCCTTGCCAAATACCTTTATTACTCACTGGTCCTTTGTTCACAAACAAAAGTAAAAACACAACAAGTCTTAATTTGCACTTAGGTCCCTAACTAATATCCTTATTACTCTTCGAATCCCTTAACTAGTATTTCAATTAATTTTAAAAAAAATCAATACAACATAACATTTGTATGTGACAAATAAATACTAAATTAATAATAATAAATAATATATAAAAAAAATACGAGGGTGAAAAATTGGTCAAGGGGTTGACAACATATCAGTGGGAGAATGAAGAGAAACCCACTGAGGCACTCTGGTGCTCCGGCTGGTCACCGTCGAGTAGATGGTACGGTAGATCCTTCGGGCTCTTCTATCAGAACCTGGTCATGCAAAACCAGTGGGGTCAGACCCCAAATAGCAAGTACCACAAAGGAGGTCGAACTATGAACTAAAACCAGCAATCATTAGCAATCAACAAGCAAATAAGTAAAGGAGGATCGGGATTTGTGCAGTACCAATGCACTCGTTTCGATCATAGGAAAAATAGTAAATAAATCATTATTGACATAAAGTAAACTGGAGAACATGTTAAATAAATAAAGTGGAACAGTTAGGAACTGGATCTGGACAAGACTTAGACTGGAAAGGTGATATACGATGGGATAACCATGAGACTATTCAGATAACCAGGTTACAACCCGTAAACCAAACAAGAACCGGAGTTGTAACCCTTCGTCTGAACGGAACTTGGTTTCCCCTACCATTTATCGGCAAGATAAAATAAGAAATCAGGACATGTAACAATCATGCACAAGATCAAGACGAGACTTGCACTGAGTAGACTCCATCCAATCAATCACGGCCAATTATTGCCTACGGCTTTCTACATTAACTAACTAGGGTTATCACAAGCCTAGTTACTAGCAATATGCAATGAGATGTTCCACATCCACAAGCCCTGCAGACCATCCAGGTTATCCAGGCGACATTTAGTACAATAAGGGTGCAACACATGACAGTGTGCTGGAAATGTGCCCTACTCGTCGGCAGACTACAAGTCCACTTGCATGCCCAGATAACGGAATTGCCTGTAACTGGGAAATCTCTTATGAACTACTTGTTTATTCTAGTCATTAGCCTAGCCTGATTCAATATGACTCCCTGACCGTAGGAAATCAGGAATTCATGTCCTAGACATGATGCAAGACTAGACGGTAGCTTATACAAGCACATTCAATACAACACTCACGGTGTCAGGATACTAATTAATTCTTGTCAGGAGTGTGCCACGACGGGCCACTATCATTATCATTATTACTTATCAAAAGTGCGCCACGACGGGCCACTATCAAGAATTATCATGTCAAGTTATCACTGTCAATTATCATGGCAAGTTCATCATGTCAAGTTCATTGTCAAGAGTGCACCACTACGGGCCACTGTCGTGTCAATTCATTTATCAAAGAAGGAAGAAACTTGCACAATTAAATAATAATATATTTATAATATATATATTCTTGAAGCCAAGGAGAAACTCTACAACTTTCATGTTGGGAGTGGGAAGAAATTCTGACCACAATTCAAGCAAATAAAACATTTAAACAATCAAAGTGGACCCCATGCGGCCCAAAAGTGGGAGAACATACATATGATCAAAGAGAGTGGGAGGCCACCCATGCGGCCAGCCCAAAGCTTATGCGACCAGAAAATAACTGAAGGGGGCCATGCGGCCAAGAGTAAATGCCAACAAGAAATATTCATGCAACCAGAGAAGACAGAGAGTGGAAAGGCAATAAATACGAACTTCCACTCAAGCAAAAGAAAAGGACGCGTGGCCACTCAAAATTGTATATATAAAAGTCATGTGGGATCCACTACAATTAATGCACTGTTCCAAGGTGGCCAGCACGCAATGGGAACACGGCCAAGAAACTACCAAGGCCATACGGCCAAGTACAATTATTGAAGCCATGCAAAACAATTAATTAACTAATAAATACAGGCAACTGTGCATGGGCATATGCGGCCAGGAAACATTAGGCCATGCGGCTCAGTCTCACATTTGCTTGCATGAAAATACAAACAAATAAATAAATAAATAAATAATGGCCATGCGGTTGAGCTAGGTATAATGCACAAGGCATTAAATGTTTTTCCTTATGACTCATGCGGCTGAGTCTCTCCAAGGAAAGGCATTAAGCATAAAATATTAAACATTAAGGACTTAAATGCAAAATATAAAGCCTTAAGAAGCTTTATGCGGCTAGCTTATTCAAAAAAGGCATGTAATCAATGTATTAAGCATTAATTGAATGCTAATAAATGCTTTGGAAGATGCTTTGGAACAATGCATAAAATGCATGCATTGGCAATAAATATTGTATGTACGTTAGAATATTGTCACGCCCCGACCCGGAATCACCCGAATCATCGTCCTCGCAGGGGGCGTGATGCCGCACGAGCCTGGAGTTACGCTCGTGCAAGGCAAGATGACAAGTTCTCAAATGGTTATCTTTTGATTCGATATTTACAACGATAGGAAAACAGAGTATACGAAACAATTCTCTTTATTGATATTCGAAACCGAGATTACAATGGCTTTCGATAGCCTAACAATATATGCCAGATTGGCTACAACACTCAGGTTCTCTCGTGCCCACAAAGGATTTTATCGTTCCATACATCATGCCTTCTATATCTCGGCCGCAATCAATCCAGTTGCATAGTCCGAGCGTCAAGCGATCGCACGCTTCAATACGCTTCGGCATTCCAAGCCTCAACGCGTTCAAGTAATGCTTCGCCGTGAGCAATCCATTCCCTGCACCCTGCATGAAGCTGGTGGGGGATCAGTACGTTCGTCCTCGCATGTACTGAAGCAAAGATCTTCTTTCCAAAACCAACTTATAATATTTACGTTGAATCATGCAATTTAGCTTATGATCTTGCTATGTTCTCCTTAGTGTCAATTTCATGGCATCTTCGAAAGCGTAAAGCATATTAGCATGGCAAGCACGTTATCGAATTGAATAGGCAAGCAAATAAGCATTCTCGTGTTTGATTCGTGGCTTACCAAGTTGACGCACTCGCCCTTGCGTCCCTTGCACTGACGCAAGGTGAATACGTCCCATTCCTTCCCTGTAATGTTATATATGCATCTCTAGGCAGGATCTATATGCGGGACGCATTCGCGCCTACACTTTCAACCCTTCGTTCCTTAGCTATATGAAGGCCGTTGGCGTATCCGTGCCGGAATAGACTAAAGGAGTCTCACTTTCTTTTCTCTCCTTCTTTTCTCAATATTTGTCGGGCTGCCCGGCGTTTCACGGGTGGGTTGTGGGCCCAACAACCGAAACGTTCCTGCTGCATGCCATCATTTGCGGCTTTTTCCATCGATAAGCAGAGTGCTACTCGCATTAAGGATGTGCGCCTACAAAGATTATTCGAATCCCTCCGCGGCCAATCGGTTCCGGGGCGTTCCTCCGACATTTAACCGTTTTGGGGGAAACACTCGTGCACGAGTTATTATCACATTAATCTCGAGCCCATTCCAATCGACCATGCAACGCCCTATCATTAAGCAATCAAATTCAAACAACCAAACATAGTCTTGAGTCCGAGACTCAGACTTATCATCTCGTATCTCGTTCGTTAACTTTCTGTGTTCTTATGTTTCATACTTCGTTTCAATGATTCAATGGCATTGTGCCTCAACTCAATGCTCGTCAACCGAACGACTCAAAAGTCTCGAATACCTTTCAAGGCACCATGTCACAGCCGACAGTTCCGCCACATTCATGCGATAACTGTATTCTCTCGCAACGAAGCCATCTTTTATTATCCCGTGCACGTAGGCACGTTTCGACCATATTTCAATGTTCTATACTTAGCATTCAATTTTCGAGGCTTGCGCGCTAGGGCGCTCGCCTATTGTCTTTCAATGTTTTAGCCATCTAACTCGTGCGCAAAGGCACGGTATGGTTCGTGCACTAAGGCACTCGCCGATTACAGTTATCCCATGTTCTTGCGGCTTGCGCACCGAGGCGCTCGCCTTAGCAATATCCAATGTTCTATAGCGACTCGTGCATATGATGCACGTTTCAATTCAATTGTTCTAACTTAGTGTTCGACACACACTATGACTTATCTCCGATCGGACCACGCCCGTGGCGTCGATAGGTTAACTTTTAGCATACAAGAATATATTTGACTTATCGCATGAAGGAGTAAAAAGAAGTCAATCCTTCCACCTTGAGTCGATTCGCCGAGCCGATGCGGCTCGATTTCTTAACTTTGTTGCACGGCCACTCTCCTGACTTAGCCATTCGAGCACTTCGTGCTTCATTGAACCATACGTCTGATTTGCCTTAGCGTGTCCAAGTCTTAGCCCGTCGCAAGGCGACGATTTGATTTCGCGGACCCCTTACTAAATATTACCAAAGATCGACCTCTAATATTTTCCCGTCAAAGTTTGACCTGCACACGAAACCAACTAAAATCAATACTTGCATCGACTCGGACTTGCGCCTTGGTCGATTCGATTTCTTAGAATCTTCGAGCCGATTCAACGCACTCATCCTTCGGGGCAACGCGACGCTTCGCATCGATTCACTCGATGCATTCTTTCGGACAAGACAACTCTTCGCATCGAAGCGTTGCTCGGGACAACTTAACTCTTCGCATGCTTGGGACAACGTAACTCTCGTATCGATTCGTTTCGATATATTTCTTTGGGTCAACGTGACTCGCTGAGTCAACGCTTCAGCGTAATGCGCCGTGCGGAGCGGGGCATTACAGAATATACCACTCAAAACAAGGTTCGTCCTCGAACCAAAACCAACACTACGACTAAGTATTTTACAGATCGTTTCATGATCTCGTCCCACCAATGTTGTTCAATTTTATACTATCCCGCAAGCTTTCCATTAACGTTTCAATGTCCTCCCTGCAGCTCGATTTGAATTTGGATACAACTCGATTTAGATCCGTACATATATTCAAGGAGTCCCGAAGATATATGTATTTCGACCAAGTCCAGTCGTAGCAAATTGGAACGAAGCTGACAGGTAAATTTCAATTCTATGCTTGCCATCCCGTACTCTCGATCGGACTTATTCTTAGCAACCGTTCTCAAATTTTCATCGCATACGTATATTCGATACATACGTGATTCATTCAACAAAAGTCAAGGCACATGATGCGAATCAAAATCGTATTTCTCATTTCGTATGTTTCATATGGACTACCAACTCTATACGTCGTATCAAGCCATCGCGCATCCAATCACAATGATCCTCCGCAATGCCTTGCGTTCGACGTCGCTATCCAACTTATTTTCGAAGTTTCACTATGCACTTATCTCGATACGATTTTCTTTGTTGACTTGCAAATGCATCAACGTTCAGGGCTACGCTCGCTAGGTTACTTAGTAGACACCGTGCTTAAATTCTTTCGACGCAAGTTTAAATTGACATTATTCAAAGGCCACAATCTATCCGACACAGATTTGCTTCGAGTCGACAATGCTCAAGGCAACGACCGTCTTAGCACGAAGGTCCTTATGACGTGCGTCTTATGTTAATCAAATTCTATACCTGTCCGTCTTGCAACATCGAACATATGTTCGATTCACGCAAGCTCAATTGTAAGGTGAATCCGAATCTAACGACATGACTCGTAAGTCATTCCCTGGTCGTTCCCTCTCGTGCATGGCACGTTTCAACAATTCTCGATCGCCTAGACTTATCGTCAACATGTACCGTTTTATATTTGTTATCGATGCAATCTCATATGCGATATCGCATGGGTCATCTTACGGTCTGCAGCGTTCAATTTGATTTGGCGGTCAAGTCTTCTAGGGTCAGCTGCCCCGAAGCTACGCTCGATAACTGTGGATCATCACCGAAGGACAGTTTACTACGAACCATGCTATATCTTATTTCGGAGCCAAATCACGTTCCGACATAACCATTTCTATACGACTATCCAATCCGCACATAACTATTTCTATCGGCGCGACTGATGCGCATCTATTCTCTGAGTCAAGTCATGCACTAGCGTCGATGATTCTGCTATTCACGACGCATCTACTCGCCTTAAGTTTGAGTCTATCTTATTCGCGGGTCGACACACGAGATGCTATACGCATCGAGCAATCGTCGATGACTTATAGTCTCGTCTTGATTAATCACAAAGTTCATGATCAACCAGTTCGTTCCTTCTCGTATCGTTATTTACAAAACTTTAATAGCGCAAGGCGCACTCCATTTTGTATTCCCACATCGTGCTTACACTTTCTTACGTATCGATTTCGATACGTCGTATCAATTTCGATAGCGTAAGGGTCGACTTTGAATCCGTTTCAACGTCAACTTATCTCGCATTGCATACTTCCAAGTTCGCAACAAACTTTTCCATATGCATCAACTTGTTTTTCGATTTGCCGTATCCCGCTATACTTTGATCGCGTAACTGAGTTACCGATTATCCAACATCGAACCCTCGAGTTTTACGATCACGCCCTCTAAGTTTCACGTGTTTTTCAGTCGTACTCAATGAGTTTTGCCGTAACGTAACCAACTATTACTTAGGCACGATTACTCACGTCAACCAACTCTTCACCGAAGTCGCACATTGTGCGATTCGATTACAACTTGCATCGCCCAACGTTTCTATCAAAATCGCAAGTCGTGCGATTCGATTCGCCTAGCCGAACATTCCTATCGAGATCGTAAGTCGTGCGATTCGATTCGCCTCGCCCAACATTTTTATCGAGATCGCAATTCGTGCGACTCATTCGTAAGCTCGAGTTTTCCCTTTCCCGTCGATCCGATTATTGCATCAAGGCATCATCGTTTCGCTAGTCTCGGTCGTCTGACCAACTTATAACTTTCGTCCGACGCATCGTTCATCGATACGAGTCTCGCCTTATCGTCCCAACCGATTTTCGAAGAACACTTGCATTAACATACCGTTATACAATTTTCCAATCGAGTCTCGGTACTCTCCCGTCCGTTGCGGACAAACCTTCCGCAATTCTCACAACACGTCGATGAAATTTATCGCACAAGTGCTATACCATATACCACTCGGAATCGAGTCATTCATCGCCTACGTGGTATGGCATATACCACTCAAAATTTAAGCCATTTCCCCCGTACGATACTTAGTATAAACCGACAATCTCTTCCGACTCACGATTTCTGCAGTGATCGTGCTTGATCACAACCGTAACTTTGATTCTATCAAAATCCGATACAACTCGGTCAATGTTCTCGTTTGCCAACATAAGTTTGGTGTGCAACCGAATGATTCTTTCTATCGATTTACGATTTCAATTATTTTCTTACGTTGCATCTCGTGTAACAATTTATCTCGATATACGTTGCACCTCGTGCAACAATTTTGCTTCTGATATGCGTTGCATATCATGCTACGATTTATTTCCGACATTTCATGTCACTTTGTATAACGATTTATTTCCGATTTCCTTTGCACTTCGTGCAACGATTAATTTGATATGCGTTGCACCACGTGCAATGATTTTAATTTCAATATGCGTTGCACATTGTGCAACGATTATTTCCAACATTTACCGTACCTCGTGCAATGATTTACTCTCGACTTTCCAAGTCAATGCTCAATTCGTTTAACACATTCGGTATTGGCTTATCACTTCTCACTTTCATTTTAACGCATATTCCCATTAACTCGTTGCACTTCGTGCATCATTTTATTTCCCATTTAACATGTTATATTGCGACAACATCTCAAATCGTATCTCACAATTTGTTGCGCTTGTAGCAACTAACATTTTTACGGCTCGTTGTATTCAATGCAATATACCCTTCGTGACTTTCTTAGCAAACATCATAAAATTTCCAAAACACATGCGACAAAATTTCATGATTTGTTTTAGACTTATTGTATGGAACATCCAGTGCGGCATCGAGTAGAGTCAAAAGTGATTTCAAGTGGTGGTGGGCAACTTTTAGAATTGTAACGAAGCAAGCGTCCAGAGGAAATTGAGCCTAGAGCTCTGATACCAATTTGTCACGCCCCGACCCAGAATCACCCGAATCATCGTCCTCGCAGGGGGCGTGATGCCGCACGAGCCTGGAGTTGCGCTCGTGCAAGACAAGATGACAAGTTCTCAAATGGTTATCTTTTGATTTGATATTTACAACGATAGGAAAACAGAGTATACGAAACAATTCTCTTTATTGATATTCGAAACCGAGATTACAATGGCTTTCGATAGCCTAACAATATATGCCAGATTGGCTACAACACTCAGGTTCTCTCTTGCCTACAAAGGATTTTACCGTTCCATACATCATGCCTTCTATATCTCGGCCGCATCAATCCAGTTGCATAGTCCGAGCGTCAAGCGATCGCACGCTTCAATACGCTTCGGCATTCCAAGCCTCAACGCGTTCAAGCAATGCTTCGCCATGAGCAATCCATTCCCTGTACCCTGCATGAAGCTGGTGGGGGATCAGTACGTTCGTCCTCGCATGTACTGAAGCAAAGATCTTCTTTCCAAAACCAACATTATAATATTTACGTTGAATCATGCAACTTAGCTTATGATCTTGCTATGTTCTCCTTTGGGTCAATTTTATGGCATCTTCGAAAGCGTAAAGCATATTAGCATGGCAAGCATGTTATCGAATTGAATAGGCAAGCAAACAAGCATTCTCGTGTTTGATTCGTGGCTTACCAAGTTGACGTACTCGCCCTTGCGTCCCTTGCACTGGCGCAAGATGAATACGCCCCATTCCTTCCCTGTCATGTTATATGTGCATCTCTAGGCAAGATCTATATGCGGGACGCATTCGCGCCTACACTTTCAACCCATCGTTCCTTAGCTATATGAAGGCCGTTGGCATATCCGTGCCGGAATAGACTAAAGGAGTCTCACTTTCTTTTCTCTCCTTCTTTCTCAATATTTGTCGGGCTGCCCGACGTTTCACGGGTGGGTTGCAGGCCCAACAACCGAAACGTTCCCGCTGCATGCCATCATTTGCGGCTTTTTCCATCGATAAGCAGAGCGCTACTCGCATTAAGGATGTGCGCCTACAAAGATTATTCGAATCCCTCCGCGGCCAATCGGTTCCGGGGCGCTCCTCCGGCATTTAACCGTTTTGGGGGAAACACTCGTGCACGAGTTATTATCACATTAATCTCGAGCCCATTCCAATCGACCATGCAACGCCCTATCATCAAGCAATCAAATTCAAACAACCAAACATAGTCTTGAGTCCGAGATTCAGACTTATCGTCTCGCATCTCGTTCGTTAACTTTCTGTGTTCTTATGTTTCATACTTCATTTCAATGATTCAATGGCATCGTGCCTCAACTCAATGCTCGTCAACTGAACGACCCGAAAGTCTCAAACACCTTTCAAGGCACCATGTCATAGCCGACAGTTCTGCCATATTCATGCCACAACTGTATTCTCTTACAACGAAGCCATCTTTTGTTATCCCGTGCACGTAGGCACGTTTCGACCATATTTCGATGTTCTATACTTAGCATTCAATGTTCGGGGCTTGCGCGCTAGGGCGCTCGCCTATTGTCTTTCAATGTTCTAGCCATCTAACTCGTGCGTAAAGGCATGGTATGGTTCGTGCAATAAGGCACTCGTCGATTACAGTTATCCCATGTTCTTACGGCTTGCGCACCGAGGCGCTCGCCTTAGCGATATCCAATGTCCCATAGCGACTCGTGCATATGATGCACGTTTCAATTCAATTGTTCTAACTTAGTGTTCGACACACACTATGACTTATCTCCGATCGGACCACGCCCGTGGCGTCGATAGGTTAACTTTTAGCATACAAGAATATATTTGACTTATCGCATGAAGGAGTAAAAAGAAGTCAATCCTCCCACCTTGAGTCGATTCGCCGAGCCGATGCGGCTCGATTTCTTAACTTTGTTGCACGGCCACTCTCCTGACTTAGCCATTCGAGCACTTCGTGCTTCATTGAACCATACGTCCGATTTGCCTTAGCTTGTCCAAGTCTTAGCCCGTCGCAAGGCGACGATTTGATTTCGCGGATCCCTTACTAAATATTACCAAAGATCGACCTCTAATATTTTCCCGTCAAAGTTTGACCTGCACACGAAACCAACTAAAATCAATACTTGCATCGACTCGGACTTGCGCCTTGGTCGATTCGATTTCTTAGAATCTTCGAGCCGATTCAACGCACTCATCCTTCGGGGCAATGCGACGCTTCGCATCGATTCACTCGATGCATTCTTTCGGACAAGGTAACTCTTCGCATCGAAGCGTTGCTCGGGACAAATTAACTCTTTGCATGCTCGTGACAACGTAACTCTCGTATCGATTCGCATCGATACATTTCCTTGGGTCAACGCGACTCGCTGAGTCAACGCTTCAGCGTAATGCGCCGTGCGGAGCGGGGCATTACAAATATGTCCTGCAAAATATTGCATGTATATGCGGCTGGCTCAAGTACCATATGCGGCTCTCTTGGGTGCTGATGCATTCCATTCTCAATGTATTAGAGTAATGATACCTATGCGGCTGGTGCATTAAAAGAGTGTAAAAATTTAATAATAATAATAATAATAAAATGCATTAAAGTAACGCATTGTCATACCCTATGTGGCTGGCTCAAGTTTATGCGGCTCATTTGAACAAGCTTGCATGCTTGCATGCAACAGTAAAAATACAACTCGTGCTAAAATGCTAATGCACTAGTGCTTGATTTGACATGTGGCTAAAGCTAAAATGTTAACATGCATGCATTAATATAAGGCGTTAACTATATGCATGCGGCATGTTTAGTGGAGGGCCATGCGGCTAGCTTTGCCATGCAAAATACAATTAATGTTAAGGCCAAAACTAAACAATTAACGCTAATGGCAATTATTTAATACAAGCAATCAAAACATGCATGCAAGCAATTAATGCTTGCAAGGCCATGTGGCTGGGAAAAATACTTGCCGCATGAAATAGTCATGCGGTCAAGTACTGTTCTTCTCCTCCAATTTCTGAGAAGAAGAACACCATGAAGCCATGCTTCCAAGCTCCATAATTCCATCATCCAGAGTCCAAATATGAACTTTCATAGGTCAAAATGGGGTAGAACGAAATTTTTTACGACATGGAACCATCAGTTGACAAAAACATACAAGTTTGACAGATCAAAACCCATGAAAATCGAAAATACCATAAAGCTAGATCTACAAGAACCATCAAAATAGAAAACTCCAAGTTCTAAACATGCTTAGAATGTAACAAGGAAGAGAATGGAACAAACGAAATTGAAATAATCCAACATTCGACAAGGTGTACTTGCCTCTCCTCCTTGGTGAAGGAAAGAAGAAAAAGATGAAGATGGAAAAATAAAATGAATAATGGGGGAGAGAGAGTGGTAGGTGGCTTATATAACAAGCCCAAGCAATCTCCACCATTCATTCCTCTCCACTCAATCTAAGCCATACACCTCCTCTCATGAGAAACCAAACTAAACCAAACCAAGTCAAAGTGGAACCGAACCAAATAAAACCAAGTCCAAGTTAAACCAAGTCATAAAAATCCTATATCTTGGAAAATTTTAAAATATTACGCAAATCGATAAATACGAAATACGGCTCAAATAAACATGTATCCGTATAAAATACCGATACAGTGAGACGGGTCTCACACAACTCGAGATCATGATGAGCTACCAAGCTCAACAATACGCGAATAGAAGTGTGCTTGAACACCGGAGAAAAGATCTTATTTTAGTCCTCTCCCTCCTTCTGTGCGAAGCGATTTACCACTAATTCACCTAACTCCGGAGAAGCTTCCTTCTTCTTGTATACCCACTTGTAGCCTACAGCTTGCTTGCTTTTAGACAATGGAACCAAATCCCATGTACAGTTCTCGTAGGGAGACTCAATCTCTTCATGAATAGATACTATTCAATTCTCGCTACTAGTATCTTTGATAGTATGTCTGAATGTGATAGGCTCGTCATCCTCCACTGACAGTGCATATGCCACCACATTTAACTGTCCATAGTGCTTCATCAGTTCATTAAATCCATACATGTGTATTGGCTTAACTGGTCTCCTTGGCCTAGTGGTGGCCAAAGAATCTTGATGCTGGTATTGTTCTTCCTCTGGTAGTTCTTGTGGGGCTTGATGAACATATTCATAAACCTTCACCTCATCTGATGCATCCTCAGACGGCTCAATTTCAATAATTTGAGATTTACTAGATACACCACCATCCTGATCGGACTCATTTTTCCTGCATGAAGCCAACATTGAAGACTCATCGAATGAGATATCCCTGCTGATCAAGAACTTCTTATCCTCCAAGCAATACAAATGATCCCTTCACTCCTTGTGTATATCCTAATAAAATGGCTTTCTTGGCTCTCGGATCCAACTTACCCTCATTGACATGATAGTAAGCTTTGCATCCAAATACGCACAAAGTGTTATAATTTGTTGAATTGTCGGTCATCTTCTTATATTGAGTCTTACAGTCTATAGCCGGAGTTGGTGATCTATTAATCAAGTACCGCACTATGCGTATAGCATCCGTCCACCATTCCTTGCCTAAAGCGACATTGGAGGGCATACATCTTGCTTTCTTAAGCAAGGTTCGATTCATTCTCTCTGTTAACCCATTCTGCTACGGCGTGTTCCTGACAGTCTAATATCTCATGATACTTTCTTGAGCACAAAAATCTTTGAAAAGTCCATAAGTATATTCAGTACCATATCAGACCTCAATGTCTTTACCTTTATGCCCGTTATGTTCTCCACTATCACTATCCATTGCATGCTTGAACTTTTCAAACACTTGATTCTTGGTTTTGATGAAATACAACCAAGCATAACGTGCATAATTATCAATAAAAGTAATATAGTTACCATGCTCCATTCTTGAAAAGAATCCTGCTAGGTCCCTATACATCTGTATGTACACAGTCAAGAATACATCTTATGTTTTGCTTGCTTGTACTGAAGGTCAACCTACGTTGCTTGCCATAAATACAATGCTTACAGAAATTCATACTTGGCTTCTTCAAGTCCTTCAGTAACCCCTACCTGCTCAGTAAGGACAGATCTTTAACACTAATATGCTCAAGCCGCATATGTCAAAGACACATGCTATCAGACGAACCAGATGCTGACTGCTAAAGTCCCAGTTATAGTGCTTTCTATTAATATATAAAGGTTACCTTGTCGGTGACCTTTTATCACCACCAAAGAACTACGAACAACCCGCAAGACTCCATCCTCAAAAATGAACTTGTTACCATTTGAGTCAAGCGTACCAAGAAAAATTAGATTTTCCTTGAGGTCGGCAATGTCTGACATTGGCCAAACTTCGCACAATTCTATCGTACATCTTCACCTTGCTAAACCCAATTCCAACAGCTAGACATGCGTTGTTGTTGCCCATCAACACAGAACCACCATTTGCCATCTTGTAAGAAGAAAATTACTCCCTTTTTGGACACATATAGTACGAGCATCTAGAATCGAGAACTTGACGGTCACTCATGTTATTGCGTGCTATCAAAAATATAGCACCCAGATTCTAAAATAAGGGTAATTTTGAACTTTTGTATATTTTAATTATTTAACAATGATATTTAAACCATATTATAATTTTTGGTGATTTTAATTATTTTAAAACTATTTAAAATGTTGAATTGCGATTTTGATGGTTAACTAGTGTAACCCTAGAGACTGCATGACCTAGAGACTAACCATGACCATGGAGACCTAACCATGTGATTAGGATGACTAATTGAGACTTTTTAGTCTAAGGGTATTTTGGTCATTTTTGACTTATTAATAAAAATAAATTTTGATTAATTAATATTGTGCTAACTGAATTGTTAGAGACTAACCTAGTTTTGACTAAACCTAGATGTTAATGATGCTCATGGAGGTTTAGTTAGAAGGTTAGAGACTTAATGGTTAAGTTAGATTAACAATATCTAGATATTTTATAGTAGGATATTTACCCCTTAGGATATTTGTGAAAAAGAAAGCCTTATAACTAGTTGAACCAATAGGAAGGCTTAGAATTGGGTGGACAACTCCTAGCCACTCATCTACATTAAAAACTAACCCTAATTCATCTAATGACCAGCCATCAAGTTCCCCCTCCCTCCCTATAAAGAATCCTTAAGAAAACCCTTGCCTCTTTTTACCTCTACATAGAACCCTAAGTGTTCTTTCCCAAATTAGAGAGCTTTCCTCTTTGATTTGATTTCCTTTCCCTCACATTTCTCCATCCAAACTTCTTCTAATCCATCCCACACCATAAAGGAAGGATTCTATCCAAGAATTTGGACAAGGTGCAAAGGGAGGTGTCCTTTTGGATAGATCTTCGTATCGGAGCCGTGTCATAAAGATTTTCATTGGGATTTCACTCCCAATAGGTAAAACCTATCCTCTAACTTGATTTTCTTTTTATATTAATTAGTTTTGAATCCAAAGGATCTACCCCCATGCACGTGTCCCCTTTAGATTCAATTTTAAGACCATTTGGAGTTCATTTGAGGATGTTATAGGTGTGTCTTGTGTCCTACTTGATAGATCCCAAATTAGGACACCCCATGTGTATGTATATATGGTAATAGTTTAAATAGATATTTAAATTCAATTTTAGAATGGTTAGAGAGTGGATTGATTTTAGTTAGGATGGTTAGAATGAGTTTCATTTGGATACCTATATTGGTATCCAAGTATCTTGGCCAACCCAAATTCGTCATAATATTCATCCACGTTTTTATTAACCAGAGCAACTTAGAAATGTCATAACTTTTAGCTTAGAACTCCGATTTATCTTTCGTTTTTTTAAAAGAACTGTATCGAAGTTAGCTTTCCAAATATATATTTTAATAAGCTAAATTCGTTTTGAAACTTTTTGTAAAATTATTTGAGTGTCAGCTGTACGAAAGACGAACGCGTTTCGGTGTTTTCGCGATTTCGGAAGCTTTCGGACACGAAAATACGATCCATTTGAAGTTTCGAAAAGCTAATACGAAGGGCTACAACATACTTTAATCCTAAAATTTAGTGAAGGCCCAATTGGTACAGTATTAATTTTAAATAGAAGAGTGACTATACGACATAGGCATTTTGTGTAACCTATGAGCCTATGTAGTATGGATATCATGTGAATATAGGTATCATAGGTTGTCAAGAATATGTATGATATAGTACATATATGTATGTATATATATTATTGTTATGTAATATATGTTAGTATAGTGTGTGTGTTTGGATGAGATAAGGATGTGAGTGGTTAGTAGAGAGAAGTGAGATTGATAGAGGATATGTGCTAGTGTATGTTTGATGTTGTATAGATGGTAGTGTAATATGTGTGTTGTGAAGGTGAGAGAGTTGGGAGGATCATGCCATCCTATTTGACTTGAGGCTAGTGTGGTTTGTTGAGTGATTTATATTTTGGTTGAGTGGTAGTGTGTTTGTATATAGATGTGTGTGGGTGTATTAGAAGAGAGGGGGTGGATTTGGTATATGTGTTTGTGTATGTGTTAGTATTGGAGTGGAGAAGAATTTAGATGTTGTATGTATGGATATGTTAGTATGTGAGTGGTTATGCTAGAATCTATATAGTGGTTAGAGGTACCTTAGAAGTTAGATAGTGATATCTTATATAAGTTAGATAGTTAGTTGTGTTAGTCTATGTTATTGTTAGTTAGAGATGACATATGCTAGTTGGTTAGAGTTAGAGATGGATATATATACATATATGTTATGATTAGATATTAGTTAGTGAATGTTAGTTGTGTTAGATTTCTAAGTTAGAATAGATGGTTAGAAATTATATGTTAGAATGTTGTTAGTTGAGGTATTGGTTATATTTTGATATGTTAGATACCTATGATATGTTAGTATTAACTAGTGTCTAGATGTTGAAAACCTATAGATAGTTAGTAACCTATCTTAGTATCTTAGGATACTAAGAGTGGGCTCTTAGAATAGTGGGTATCGTAGGATACTCAAGTTAGTATCTCAAGGTAAATGAGATTTACCTTTACCTTCAAGGTAAATGAGTTTACCTTATAACCAAGGTAAGGTATCAAGATACCAAGATATGGTATCGAGATACGAGGGTAGAGTGTTAGAACACCTTAGTAGGGTATTGAAGGATAAGTAGGATGAGGGTAATGTAGGCAAGGGTATGGGTTAGAGGCTAAGGTAACGAGTTTACCTTGGTAGGGTAATGGGATAAGAGTTAAGGTAATACCTATAACTAAGATATGAGTTTAACATGTTTAAGATATGGTTAGAATTAGAATAGCTTGGTTGGTAATGATTAGGAATAGGGTAAATGACTTAGGGTTGACCCCGTTTGACCATGGTTGACCGTTTTGACTAAAAGTCAACCAAAAGTCAACTTTAGCCTAAAATTGACCAAAACTTGACCAGAGTTGACCAGTTGACTAAAAGTCAACTGTGAGTCAACCATTGACCTAGTTTAACTAGAGTGGACTATGAGTTGACCAGAGTTGACCATTTGACTAAAAGTCAATTGTAAGTCAACCTTTGACTTAAATCGATCTTGTTTGACTTTGTTTGACTTGCCTTGACCTAGTTTAACCTAGAATCATATAGTTTGCATTGTAGATTTCTATTATATATTTGAGTACTTTATAACATGTTTTACTCTAATAGGACTATGTGATACCAGTTCGGACATCTATTCATATCAGTCGTACAGGGTGACAGGCGAGTATATTCTCTGATAATATTTTCGTTTTATGATATCTTCTATGTTTCTTGTATTTAGTGTAGATATCCTTATTCTCTTGACACATTGTTCGCACGGATTGGTATTGTCTGGATCCCGTCATGAGATATTATTTCTTGTATTTTTTGGTATATCCTGAGCAAGTCTTCCCTAGTTCCTTGTGCATTGTATAGACAGGATTCCTACGAAGGCTAGCTACCTTCTCAGAGAATCACGTGTCATGACATGTCATGGTTTGATCCACTATATTAGTCAGGGATGGAGGTATTAGCGTAGATATGTGATCAATATCCTACAGTACCAGCATTGTATCACCATTGTATCCTCACTGTATAGTGTTAGTCATACACTCACGTATGATTAGCCAGGCCAAACATTATTGTATCAAGTTCTAAGCCGATCACATGTTGAAACTAGTGCTAAACTCACATAGATAGCAGTTCCAGATTTTCGTACATGTTATACACTATTCTCTTGTCTTATCTTATTACAGTTTTGATATACCCTGTCAGGATGCATGTACGCTCTACTTTACCTAGTATATTCTCTCTATCTACTGCTACATTTTTAATATTATATAACTAGAGCTGTTGTTTGAGATTTTGTACTCGTTTTCGTCCTGACTGGACCTATTGAAAATATTACAGATGATGAGGAGGAGTGCCCCACCTATTATAGTCCTCATGATGTGGTTGGTATAGAGTTGGATACCCTAGTGTAGCAGGGGCTAGCTCTAGCAGATGAGGCCTTGGTATAGTTTAGCTGGTTTTAGTATAGTACTGACTCTGTCCCCAGATTACTTTGACTTGTTATTATTGTTAGTTATCTGTTTGAGATTGTTGACTCAGAGATTTTGGACTTGTATTATTCTGTGTTGAATTTTCAGGATGATATTTATAAATCTTGTTGTCTTTATCTTTCAGTATTATCTATCGTCATTCTTAGAGTTTGTGGTTGATTATATTATATTGTCATTACTTATCCTCCGTTCAGAGTTGACCATTCTCGACAGATTTTGATATTATAACTATTGATAGATGGTAGACCTAGACAGCATTTTACGTCGTTTCTGCGACATAGGCTGGGACGTTGTTACGCACTCGTACCCTTACCTCGGGTGCGGGTCGTGACAAAAAATAGACCCCGTCACTGTCGGCTTCTGAAGCACAGTTTACTTCATCTACTTCTCTATCTGTCTTTTTTTTTCTTATTCTTCTTCTTTGAACGAGGACACTTATTTGCATAATGTCCTTTTTTATTACAGTTGAAGCACTTCACATTCTCAATAGGTGTCTTGGACTTGGATCTTAACCTTCTGCGAGAAAATGATCTATCGTTTGTCCTCTATATTGTCGTCAAACTTTGGGCTTGGTCTTCACCGTTGCCGCCATTAGAAGCCAACCTCCGTATCTCATTAGACAATAAGGTACTCGTAGGCTCTTCTATAGAATTTTAGTCCTTTACATATAGTAATGTTTGAATAAGTCCATCATAAGAATCGGGCAAAAAAAATAATAGGATTAGCGCTAAACGATCATCATCTTCATGTATGTCAACATCCTTCAAGTAAAAAACAATTCGATTGAATTTTGAAATATGATCCCGAATTGATGTACCTTCCTCCATCACTAGTCTGTAGAGTGACTTTACCATATAAAACCACTAAGAGTCTTCGTCGTGTAAAGTAATTCCAACTTCAACCAGAGCACAGGACGGTGGTTTCGTCTTTCACAGAGTACACGTACGACTTTCATTTTCAAACACAGACGAATAGTAGTACATGTTTTGAGATCCATGTCATTCCAATTATCATCGGACATGTTAGCGGGCTTCTTGGACTTTTCCCGTAAAGCCTTGTGAAGCTTTTGAGATGTGAGAACGTCTATCATCTGGCTTTTTCAAAAGCCAAAATCATTCTTTCCATTGAACTTCTCAATTTTATACTTTCCAATCCTGCTTGACGGAGCCATATCAAGAATATATCCAATTAACTTTCTCAGAGAACTTTGTCGGATACCTTGCTAGAATCCCAAAACTCGTATACCAATTGGTTGGGGCACAGTGGAAATAAACCCAAAAAATTAGAGAACACCTCAGAAAAATTCACAATTGCTAGACTATAATTTATGCGATTTGGCCAAGATGCCTACTTCCATGGATGAAGGTGAATCATTTCTACTATGAAGAAGAAAAGGAATAACAATGAATCTCTCAACACTTCTCTACTTCCTTTTAACAACTCATTACCACAAAGATAAAAAAGAAAGAAAAAAAAAATCTCTCAAACCTTTTGTATTGAACTTATTCAACAACTTAAGCTCTATTGTGTTGAACTTATTCAACAGCTTTTATTGAGCACATTAGATATCTCAATGAGAACAACATGATCCTTGGTCTTTAGAGCATAGACCCAAACTTTCTTGGAATAGTCATCAATAAAAGTAACAAAGTAAGAAACACTACCAATAAATTTTACTCATTGGATCGTAGACATCCGAGTGAACTAACACGAGCAACGTCAGCTTCCTTGAGGATGGGTGACTTTAAAAAGACACCCGATTTTGCTTTCCCACCAAACAGTGCGTTTATCTCTACAACCTTGCAGACTTGAGCTCCGGAATCACTTTCAATAAGTAGCTCATTCCCTTCTTGCTAATATGGCTAAGTCATCTGTGTAACAACTCAGTAGATGCATTATTGACTGCGATCACCTCCTATACCCCTGCGTGCTCCCTTAAATATAGTAGAGACTAGACTTCATGCTTCCTCTGGCAATCACCATAGAACCCTTGGAAAGTTTCCACTGATTGTTTCCGAAGAGATTAAAGAATCTCTCCTCATCCAACCTTTCAATCGACACAAGCTTAAAATGGATATATGGGACATAAAGAACACCTTTGAAAATAAGAACTGCACCTGCCTTGGTTATCAAATGTATATCACCAATAGCAATACCTTTTGACACATCTCCATTGTCCATCTTCAACACTTCACAATCTTCTGTTGTGTAAGTGACAAATAGTGCCATGTTGTGAGATATGTGCATTGAAGCCCTTGAGTCCACTAGCGAAGAATTGTCATCACATGCGAGGTTTATGACTACTTCATCGCCTACAATGATCACATTGCCTCCATGTGTCGTGATAGTCGTTGTTGTGTTCTCGCTTTACTTTCTCTTGTCGTCATTCTTCTCTTCCAAGCGAAATAGTTTCGTTTGATGTAACCCTTCTTGCTATAATACTAGCACTCAGAGTCCTCATGTACTGACCCTTGGACCTGCCTCTACTCTTGTTTCTGCCACCGTCCGGACCCCCTACTTTTATTCTTTTTATGGCTCTTTGAATCTAACTCCACCGAGTATGATGTGGATGAAGTGGCCTGAGATCTCCTCTGCATCTCTTCATTCACTACCCTGCTCTTGGCAAACTCCAAACTGACCATGCCTTTTAGATCAGAAACAATTATGGAGATTTATATGATCTTCCATGAGTCTGGCAATATATACAGCAACCATAGTCCCAGAACTTTGTTGTTGAACTTCACTCCCATAGAGGATAGCTGGTCAACCATGCCTTAGAACTCACTAAGATGATCCGTAATAGATGGACCATCTTTTTACCGTAGACCCATCATTTGTCGAATCAGGAACAACTTGTTTACCCTGATATCTTTACGTACAAAGTTTCCAACGTCTTCCAAAGTGTTCTTGCGTGCGCTACATTGGCAACGTGATTATACACATTCTCGTCGACAAACTGCCACATATACCCACACACCTGTATGTGCTCGAATTTTTAGTCCTCCTCGGATCTATCACTGGACCTCTCGGAAGCAAATACTGGAAGATGTAGTTGTTTGACGAACAATGAATACTTTGTCTTGCTCCACCAATAGTGGTAATTGGTACCGTTTAGGTTTACTATGCGCTCCGACTTTGCGTTCATCTCTTCTCCTTGGCTTGATTGTCAACCCTAACACCTTTTGGAACCAAAGCTCTGATACCACTCTATTGGGAACGAAATGCAAAAATTGTTCCCTAAACCAAGAAGTTGCAAGAGGACCGAGCAAAAGGCACAAAACCAAATTGCCAATAATCATAAAAAAACCAAAAGCAAACAAGTGATTTTTACGTAGAAAACCATTGCGGAAAAACTACGGGACGATAGGAGTCCAACCCTAAAAGGCCTCCACTATTGGAATAAAAAATATACCGACTCCGTACAAGCTTCTCATCTATCCAAACGGATCCTCGTAATTACTTAGAATATAAAATTGATTACAGACTCACAAAGAACGAAGACAACGAGAAAGAATCACCCGAAAACGATCTCCTTTTCGAATGTAGCCATCAATTTCTCTTTATCTCTCTCAAATGTTGTAACCTTTATGATATTCATCAACTTGCATCAACCTTTTATAAACCCTTGCATGGACTAGGGTTACCATATAGTAGAAATCTATATATATGGAAGTCCAATATATATGGAGAGTTAATATATTCAATATTATATATATATATATATATATATATATATATATATATATATATATATATATATATATATATATATATATATATATATGATTGGATTTCCATATCTTTGAATTTGATCACATATATATATATATATATATATATATATATATATATATATATATATATATATATATATATATATATATATATATATATATATATAAAAAATAAAAAAAAAATAAAAAAAAAAAAAATATATATATATATATATATATATATATATATATATATATATATATATATATATATATATGTGATCAAATTCAAAGATATGGAAATCCAATCATATATATGTTTACCATATACGATCTAACATATGTGGCTCATCGCACTCAGAATATTCTCTACATAGGTTGGGAACCCCACCCAACTCTAACACATCAGGCTATGTCTTCTACCTTGGGTCTACTATATTCTCTTGGTTCTGGAAAAAAAAGAGATTGTAGCATTATTGTTGTTGGAACTGTGGCTCGTGTTCACTAAAGGATAGATACGAGAGCTCGTCCATGGATTTAGAGAAGCTTGGTGGAAGAATAAAACAACAAGTACTAGTTTTGCGGCATGTAATCGGTATACCATAGGTATACATATAAGTTTAATTTTGTTCTTGCAGGTTTGGTGGTCCAATTTTTTGGGTCTAACAATATATCGGCGGTGTACAAGCGATATACCACCAGCATACCATCTGGTCAGGGCTACTTCAGTTTTTTGTGCAGTTCAGATATGTTTTCTTTATTTTGATGGTTCATATTTCTCTAAGGCTTTGGTCAAGTTATTAGGGGATATTTATTGCCTCCTCTGGCCCAGGGTTTTGGTGGTTAATTGAGTTTATTGCTTGAGGCTATTGTGTTAGAGCAAGAAGGTACTTTTTTTCTCTGGTTTGCTAAAGGCGCCATGAAAGGAGTTTTCAAAAGAGAGGAGAGATCTTGTCAGAGATCTCAATAAGGGAGGGTTGTTTTTATATGTATGCGATTGTAATCCTTGTAATATTTTCTCTTAATATTCAATAAAGTATTTCTTACCTTTGTCTTGTGGAGTAGGTCGAGTCAGACCGAACCACGTTAAATACTTGCGCTTGTGCTATTATTCAGTAATTATGCTTTTGCTAGTTTTTTTTCCATCATCGTCAGGTTTAAAGTTTATTGTTTGTGTGACTCTCTTCCGCATCATGCACAAAAATTATCAAAGCTAGGGGAACCATAAGAATTTCAACTCTTGTATATAGGTCAACGATAGGTGATGATATTGATCCGTTCCCTATCTTCCTAGATCTGGATTGTTGAAAATGATTGGTTCATAAAGATATAGAGATTTTTAGAATTTTTTGCCATGACAAGTAGCAAGTTAATATCATCAAGTTTAAGATGGAGAAATATAAGAACAAAAAGGAACTTTCACTTTGTGGCAGAGAAGTGTTAAGGATCCCTTTGTGAAAGAGGGAGTGTTTAAGATTATCGCACGAAAGGACAAGAAGCATTCTGATTATATGATGGAGAATTCATGGGAGGACATGGATCAGAGGGCAAAGCACGGTAGAGTTATGTCTAGCAAAAGAGGTGATGGACAATGTTATGTCAGAGACTTTTGGAGCATGTTTATTGTTGAATCTAGAGGGCTTGTACATGATAAAGTTGTTCTCTAACAAACTATACCTAAAGAAGCAACTATATAGCTTAAGGATGAAGGAAGGGACCCTAATTCTCAATCATCTCAACTGCTTCAACAAGATAATCAGTGATCTTTTATGCTTATAATTAAAGTTAAAGGAGGAGGAACAAATACTATTGCCTTTCTCTTTGCTTTTAAGGTTGTATGCCCATGGTATCAACAATCCTATATGGAAAGGAGACTCTCAAGATTGAGGGAGTAACTACTACCCTTCTTAATAATGAAGTTATGAAGAGACCAAATCTAGAGGAGTCATTAGGATTGTTTGTCAATGAAGAGGAAAGGTCGAAGGATAAGGATAGATGCATGCAAGAGGGGAACTCTAAATCATCATGACATGATAGCAATGTATGTTTTTTTCCTACGAACAAGCGAGACACATAAAGAGCAAATGTCAAAGTACCAGGAGTGGTTGGAGAAGATAGGTCAAGGTGCCAGTTTAAAAATTCAGGGTCAAGCCACTTTTGTTATGTAATCGATGAGTTAATGTGTGATGTGCTTATGATGCACAATGGGAAGGACGTTTTTTTTTGAAGGATCGGATTATTGATTTTGGGTGCTCATTTCATATATGTAGGAAAAAAGAGCAGTTCTACACCTATATGGACTTGAAAGGTGTTGTTCACATGGAGAACAATGTGTCTTGCAATGACATTGGCATAGAGAACATCAAGGTTCGGATGTTTTATGGGGGTGGTGCGAACAATAAAGAACGTAAGGCACATTTCGGAGCTAAAGCGAATTCTCACCTCTTTGGTAACTTCCATTTGGGTACTTCGGTCGGAGTACAATTCTCGATCCTATAGGGGGGTTAAGAGGTAACTGGACACTCGATATCTAGGACAAAGACCGTGATAGTGGTTTGGTTGCAGTTTCTCGATTTTTTTAGGTAAAGGTCATGGTAAATGTAGTGGCAAGCAATAATTTCCCGATTTTATGACAAAAATGACCAACGGTGACCGTTGCTAAGGGAGCAGATACAATTTTTCGATTCTTGTTGGAAACCATGGTGAAGTTAGTTGTCCAAGTGTAGTTTCTCGGTCCTGGAGGCAACGATCGTAGTGGAATGGCCAAAGGCAATTGTGCGAATTTCTAGGATAAAAAACAATGGTAGTTTGTAGAATTAATTATCAGTTATGGATCAAAATTTTGGTTGTATCCATATTCACTCTTGGACATGATTTAAGCGGTGAATAGTTTCGCGGTTCTAGAAGGGAGAAAGTAAAAAAAAAAAAAAAAAAAGTTAGAACAAAGGTTAAAGGAGCACGGAGCATCAACAACTATCTGTTGTGGTGGCTAGATGTACACTCGCCAAGGTAGAGATTGTTGAAATTTTGGCTCGTGTTCACTAAGAGAGCTACGAGCACTCGCCAGAGGATACAGAGAAGGTCTGGAGGAGTAGAAAACAACCAGACTCAGGAGAGTATCAACTTGGTGGCATTTCGGCAACGTATCGTCGATATTACCATCGGCATACTTGAAAGTACAGTTTTGTTCCACCATGTTTGGGGGTCCAAATTTTTGGTCTAACAGTATATCAGCGGTAGACCGTCGTCATATCGTTTAATTGGGGCTAGTTCAATTTTTTGTGCGGTTCAGATCTGTTTTTTTCATTTTGATGATCCATATGCTCTGAGACTTTATGAGGGGATATTTATTGCCTCCTCTAGCCTATGTTTGGCGGATGGAGTATTGCTTGAGGCTACTGTGCTAGAGCAACAAAGTACTTTTTCCTAGGATCTTCTAGAGAGAGTATTAAAGGAGTCTTCAAGGAAGAGAATGAGAGATCTCATCGGAGATCTCAATAAGGGAGGATTGCTCTTTTCTGTGTATGCGGTTGTAATTCTTGTAAAGTTTTATCTGAAGATTCAATAAAGTATTTCTTTTCTTTATCTAGTGGAGTTATTAGAGTCTGACCGAACCATGTTGAATACTTGTGTTATCATGCTTTTGTTCTATAATTTTGCTTTTGCTAGCTTTTACCGTCATCATCATTAAGTTTGTTGTTTGTGTGACTCTCTTCCGCATTGTGCACAACATCGTCATGTAAAGCAGACTATGTAGTAACTGCGTCCAATAAATGGGAAGCAATTTGTCTAAGAAGTTTGATGCAAGAGCTACGTACATCATTTGCAGGAAGAACCTACAAGAATACTTCTAGACTAATAAATCAGCAAACCAGCTTGCCTAGAACCCATGGGAGAAGCAAACATATTGACATCGAGTTCCATTTCTTGCAATATCACTTGAAGCTGGAGATAGTAGATTTGTCCTACTTCAACATTTACGGACCAAGTGCAGATGTATAAGAGCTAATATACATATATATAGCTTAATACACACCATTTGGGGATATCTATGTTTAGGTCTTCCAACTGTGACAAAACAAGATTGACATCGGAATCTATTTCTCAAGCAAAGCTTAGCTGCAGTCCATCAGTACTTGTCTTCATTACATGACATATTTCCTTAGCCCACCATTGACTGAACAAATTAACATTCCTACATTTGGAGTGAGTACATATTGGGAGGGACAGCAACCTCGATTGTTCCTTCCAGCATCTGCACCACTTTCTTCATGCTAGGTCGCATCCATGGCTCCACCTGAACGCAAGAGATACCTACCATTGCAAACCTCTCCAGCCTCATCCCGTCCTTCTTTGCCTCCTCGTCCTCCTCCACCAGCAGGTTCAGTCTCCCGGTCCGGTAGCACTCCTTCGTGCAGTCAATCAGCGTCGGCTTCACTTCGCTCCCAAAATCATAGTCCCAGTCCAAATTCTTCCTGCAACATATAATTTCCAACAGCAGCACCCCGAAGCTGTACACGTCCACCTTCGCGGTGATCGCAGAGTTCTTGAACCATTCTGGAGCGAAGTACCCTATGGTCCCTCTGATGCCCGTGCTCGTCCGCGTCTGCTCGAGCCGTAGGAGCTTCGCCAGACCGAAATCCGATATCTTCGCCACCAAATTGTCGTCCACGAGTATGTTCTGAGGCTTTATGTCGCAATGTATGATCTGGGTCCTGCACTCCTCGTGAAGATACGCCAGCCCCCTCGCGATCCCCAGAGCGATCTCTATACGCTGGTTCCAGTCGGGTGGAGTCGTACTGCTTCCGAACAGGAACTTGTTCAGCGACCCGTTGCTCATGAACTCGAAGACCAGAAGACGGTGCGTCCCCTCCTTGCAGAACCCGAGCAGCCGGACTAGGTTCTTGTGGTGGGTCAGGCCGATGGTGTGAATCTCGTTCATGAAGTCCTTCTCGGCTGCTTCGAGTTCGGACATACTTTCCAACTTCTTGACGGCTATGAGAACTCCTTCAGGGTCTGACGCTAGCACGCCTTTATAAACCGTACCGAAAGCTCCTCTGCCAAGCTCTTCGCTGAATCCCTTGGTTGCATCCTCCAGCTCCTTGTAGGTGAATGAGCACAGCGCAGGCCCTGCCATGCCACTCGAAGTCCTGACCAAAGTGCGCTTACGTCTTGTGAACAAACGAGCTGCGAACTGAGCCAGGTTCAAAATTACAGAACCAAAAAGGAACAACGATGCACCACCGATAGCCCAAATCCTCCAATCTCTTAATTTCCCTTCTTCTTCAGGTTGCGCGGAGCTGCTCAGTACTGTCGAGTATTTGATAAGTGTGCGTAGGTAGACATCGGTTTTGAACCTCCCATTTGAGAGGGGATATTTCTTCTTCCAACAGCTGCCATTGATGTATGTGGTCACTGCACAAAAACAGTCCTTTAAGCAGTTAATCCTGCACTCGGTTTCGTTCATCGGGTAGTAGTGTTCCGCATTTGACAATGGCCAATCTAGGTTATCGACCACCTGGAAGTCGAACGACAACTCTCCGCCCGGCTCGCAGCTTTGGGCTACGAAGTTGGGCTTGCATCCTTGATACTTCCTGTCATTGTCGATGAAAGAATAATGAGGCGGGCATAGACATTCGACCCTCTCGTCCTGACCCATCGTGCAGTAGCTGTTGATTCCGCAGACGCCGCTTCCGATTCCTGTGACAAGTTTGGTGCAGATGTCTGAGCCCAATGTTTGCATCACCAACCAGCTACCAGTAGTTGGCTCATTCTTTGGAAATGCATATTGCCTGCAGACAGTTTGGAATGTAAGTTACAATCTATATTATTACAGGGTTTTTTTTTTTTTTTGGTTCTTATTGCATGAAAAATCGGAAACTGTATAAATTTACATAATAATATGATTCGTATCTTTCTCGGTTCCAGCAGCCGGAATGATTTGGCAATAATGGCTAGTGGGCGGTGAATCACTCGTGCTGTTGAATGTGAATGTCAGCCAAAATGTTGACAGAGTCCTGCGGATCTACATTCGGAAAGCCAAACACAAAAGGTGTTGGGTACAGCCTCGATTCGAGGTGTAAGAAAAGCCAGTCTGGACGTCGTGAAGCATCGATGGAAGTTGCAACGAAGATGACGGAGGATCGGTGACTGAACAGGGCTTAAACTGAGCCAAAATAGCATTGTGAAATACTGGCGGTATGTCAGTGCCGGTATATCAGCAGTTTACTGCAAAATGGGCAGTTCGTTCAAGAACTTTTTTCGTGGTTCTGGCAGTACATCGGCGGTATACCACGGTATACCGACAGTATACCGTCTGTCGGGATTTGGTTCAGGTGTGGGCCCAAGCATCACGTAATATAGACCGTGTAATTAAATTTGGACGGTCAGGATTAGTGCTGGGACTATGTTAGAGTTTTTCTAAACCCTTAATTAGGATTCTTAACCTATATATAGAGGTTGAGGGGGGTTGCCATGGAAAAGCTCATACAGGACATTTGAGGTTGCAAGTCCACATAAATCTAAGAGAAAGTTCATGCTTTGCTCTTAGGGCACATCATTCGAGACACTCGGGAGAAAAGATATGTTCAAGGAGTCATCTTCTTCGTTCAGAAAGATCGTAAGTCACAAGTTTGGGTGACTGATTTCATTATAATCTTATGTTTTCTTCTTGAGTTCGGTGAGGGATTGAACTTGGAGGGGCAAAGGGTTCAACAAATTTTAATCAATCTTTTATCTTTTTGAGTTATATAGATTAGAATATATCCAGTGACATAGTCAACGAACATATACTGTGTTTGATCTATCTTGGTGGTTCCATGAAACGGAAGTTTGTTATTTTTATGTGGGCTGGCATCAATTTTGCGACGTCCTTTTTGTGGCCAACAATTGGTACAAAAGCTCTCAGGCTCTCGAAAGAAAAGGTAAAAACATGTGGAGCATATGACCTCACACATGATAACCCACACCGGAAGGAATTGGACAATTTGGAAACTAAGGATGGAGGATCTACTCTAGTGCAATGATTTGTATGGTCCATTAAAGGATAACAGCGCCAGGCCATCAGACAAATCTATTGATGATTGGAGAAGATTGGATTAGAAAGTTGTTGGATTCATCTGCAAATAATTGGATGATTCGGTATTTTATCAATTCATGGAGAGTTCGGTAAAAATATTATGAGAGAAGTTGCATTTATTGTATCCTCAAAATAGGTAGTTCATTCCAGAACCATTTTCGTAGTTCTGACAGTATATCAACGGTATACCGTATGTTAGGATTTGGGCACCAAAGTAACTAGCGCTAGGAAAAAAAAATTATTTTTATTTTGGATGCAATGTGACTGACACCATATCCCTTTCTTTGTAAATAATCCAAACACTCCATGTTCTGCGCAAATAGGGTGAGTTTTTTCGCCGTATATGAAATTTTCTGAAAATAATAATATGTTATTTCTTAGCCTAATACCTTTGATGAGCTTTTATGTGGACGTTTTAATATAGGATTTAAATTTGCCAACAATTTCAAATGGATGTCACCACCATTATATGTGCATGACAGCTATCCATCCTGTCGATTTTGTGAACATCCAACAATGTACAACAGCAACAAAACTTTTACTCCAAAATTTTGGAATGACTGTTTGAATCCCCTTCTTCCATTCAACTCTTTTAAGGGTCATATCCTTTTTAACACTAAAAAAATTCATATAATTCTTTTGCACTTCAAATTATATATGTTCATCTAACCTCTAGTTCCACCGGCTCCATTAACTACTTTTATCGCTCCTCCTAATTATTTGATCATCTATTGATCTGTGTTGCACATGTCCAAATGATCTATGTAGATTTTCTCTCATCTTTTCTCAGTTGGTGTCACATCTAATTTTTCATGGATACACTCATTATTTATTCTATTATTTAATTAATGTATTATCACTCATCCACTTTAGCATTCTTAATTCAGCTAAATTAATTTTTCTAGACATGTTATTTCTTAATAACCCATCATTGTAATCCATACAACATGACTGGTCTTATAGTCAACTTCTAGAACTATTTTTTTCAATTTTATAGTCAACTTCTTATAGTCAAATTGACTGGTCTCTAAAATTGTAATCCATACAACATGACTGGTCTCTAAAATTGAAAAAAAAAAAATAGTTCTACAAGTTGACTATAAGACCAGTCATGTTGTATGGATTACAATGATGGGTAATTAAGAAATAACGTCTAGAAAAATTAATTTAGCTAAATTAAGAATGCTAAAATGGATGAGTGATAATATATTAATTAAATAATAGAATAAATAATGAGTGTATCCATGAAAAATTAGATATGACACCAACTAAGAAAAGATGAAAGGAAATCTAAATAGATCATTTGGACATGTGCAACACAGATCAATAGATGATCAAATAATTAGGAGGAGCGATAAAAGTAGTTAATGGAGCCGGTGGAACTAGAGCTTAGATGAACATATATAATTTGAAGTGCAAAAGAATTATATGAATTTTATTAGTGTTAAAAAGGAGATGACCCCTAAAAGAGTTGAATGAAAGAAGGGACAGTCGTTCCAAAATTTTGGAGAAAAAGTTTTGTTGTTGTTGTACATTGTTGGATGTTCACAAAATCGACAGATGGATAGCTGTCATGCACATCTAATGGCGGTGACATCCATTTGAAATTGTTGGCAAATTTAAATCCTATACTAAAACGTCCACGTAAAAGCTCGTCAAAGGTATTAGGCTAAGAAATAACATATTATTATTTTCAGAAAATTTCATATACGGCGAAAAAACTCACCCTATTTGCGCAGAACATGGAGTGTTTGGATTATTTACAAAGAAAGGGATATGGTGTCAGTCACATTGCATCCAAAATTAAAATAATTTTTTTTCCTAGCGCTAGTTACTTTGGCGCCCAAATCCTGACATACAGTATACCGTTGTTATACTGTCAGAACTACGAAAATGGTTCTGGAATGAACTACCTATTTTGAGGTATACAATAAATGCAACTTCTCTCATAATATTTTTACCGAACTCTCTATGAATTGATAAAATACCGAATCATCCAATTATTTGCGGATGAATCCAACAACTTTCTAATTCAATCTTCTCCAGTCATCAATAGATTTGTCTGATGGCTTGGCGCTATCGTCCTTCAATGGACCATAAAAATTATTGCACTAGAGTAGATCCTCCATCCTTAGTTTTTAAATTGTCCAATTCCTTCCGGTATGGGTAATCATGTGTGAGGTCATATGCTCCACATGTTTGTACCTTTTCTTTCGAGAACCTGAGAGCTTTGGTACCAATTGTTGGCCACAAAAAGAACGTCGTAAAAATGATGCCAGCCCACATAAAGATAACAAACTTCCGTTTCATGGAACCACCAAGATAGATCAAACACAGTATATGTTCATTGACTATGTCACCTGGATATATTTTAATCTATATAACTCAAAAAGATAGAAGATTGATTAAAATTTGTTGAACCCTTTTCCCCTCTAAGTTCAATCACTCACTGACTCAAGAAGAAAACATAAGATTATAATGAAATCAATCACCCAAACTTATGACTTATGATCTTTCTAAACGAAGAAGATGACTCCTTGAACGTATCTTTTCTCCCGAGTGTCTCGAATGACGAGCCTTAAGAGCAAAGCATGAACTTTCTCTTAGATTTGTGTGGACTTGCAACCTCAAATGTCCTATATGAGCTTTTCCATGGCAACCCCCCTCAACCTCTATATGTAGGTTAAGAACCCTAATTAAGAGTTTAGAAAAACTCTAACATAGTCCCAGCACTAATCTTGACCGTCCAAATTTAATTACACGGTCTATATTACGTGATGCTTGGGCCCACACCTGAACCAAATCCCGACAGACGGTATACTGTCGGTATATCGTGGTATACCGCCGATGTACTGCCAGAACATGTTTGGAAAGAAGCACAAAAACCTTTTCCCAAACTAGAGAGTACCTGCGAGAGAACCGAGCAATACAATGCACAAACCAAACACCAAACACAATCCACGCAGACAGAGAGAATTTTTGACGTGGAAAACCCTTGCAAAAAAAATTATGGGACGATCGGAGTCCAACCCTTAAGAAGCCTTCACTAATAAAATAAAGGAGTACACCCTCTACAAATTTCTTCCGATCCAACACGGATCCCCACAATACTTGAAAGCAAGAATAATTGATTACAAGGCTACGAAGAACAAAGACGACGAGTAGAGATTACCCGAACACGATCCTCCTTCGAATACGGCCTTCAATCCTCCTTCTCTTCCAAAGTTGTAATGGCACTCTTGCCTCTTTTTTCTCTCTTTTTCTCAATGTTGTGTTGTTTACGCTTGTGATTAGGGTTAGAAAAAACCATATTTAAACACCCTAATTCCGCAACAAAATCTGGACCGTAGGATACGATCCAACGGTGATTAAATCACCCTGAAATTTGCCTGGACCCGTCAACACAGAGTTCGGCCAGAACTCTGTGTTTTGTGACAGAACAGTTCTGGAACCAAGGGCCAAGATTTGGATGGCCAAGATTGATGATGGGCTATGTTAAGGTTATATTAAACCCTAAATTAGGGTTCTTAAACTACATATAAAGGTCGAGGGGGTTTGCCATTGAGAAGCTCATACGGGAGATTTGAGGGTGCAAGCCCACACAAATTTAAGAGAAAGTCTGTGCTACTCTTACGACTTGCCAATTTATACAGTTGGAATAAAAGATATGTTAGTGGAGTCATATTCTTCGATCAGAAAGATCGACACAGGATTGGGTGAGTGATTTTATTATAGTATTTTGCTTTCTTCTTGATTTCAATGAGGAGTTGAACTTAGGGGCAAATGTTTAATAATTTGTATTCAATCTTGTATTTTTTTTAGTTATATAGATTGATATTTGTCTAGGCAACATAGTCACCGAACAGATACTGTGTTTGATCTGTCTTGGTGATAAAGTGAGACAAGATTTATTTTTATTTTCAGGTGGGTTGGAATCATTTCTGTGACATCATTCTTGTGTCCAACAAAAGGCAGCTCTATGAGTCCATACTGAGTTGCTGGGTGGGAAAGTATGACGGACCAGATGAGACCTCATATTTTCTATTTTGCAAGACTAGAACTATAATTATGTTTAAAAAAATTCACATTTCATATATTGTTGCTCGAGTTTTTACCTTTTTGCAATAGTTTTGAATAGAATTACTATGCATATATAGGAGAATATTCCATGGTGTGTTATGTTTTCTTGTGATATTGTGTTGGTTAATAAGAGTAGAAAAGAGAGAGATTAGTATGAACGAATACTTGAAATCTAAGAAATTTAAGACTAGTAGAATAAAAAAAGAGTACATGGAAATATAATTTCAACTCGAAGTCAAAAGAGAAATGAGATAAAAGTTCAGATAGATGGACAAAAGATTCCTAAGAGTGGTAGAATTCAAATGCATTTATGATCAATCATTCATCATGTTATGCATTAAAATAAAATGATAAAATGGAGGAGCGCTTCAGGATTACTTTGTGATCAAAAGATATCTCTAAAATTGAAAAAAAAAAATAGTTCTAGAAGTTAACTATAAGACCAGTCATGTTGTATGGATTACAATGATGGGTAATTAAGAAATAACATGTCTAGAAAAATTAATTTAGCTGAATTTAGAATGCTAAAATGGATGAGTGATAATATATTAATTAATAATAGAATAAATAATGAGTGTATCCATGAAAAATTAGATGTGACACCAACTGAGAAAAGATGAGAGGAAATCTACATAGATCATTTGGACATGTGCAACACAGATCAATAGATGATCAAATAATTAGGAGGAGCGATAAAAGTAGTTAATGGAGCCGGTGGAACTAGAGGTTAGATGAACATATATAATTTGAAGTGCAAAAGAATTATATGAATTTTATTTGTGTTAAAAAGGATATGACCCTTAAAAGAGTTGAATGGAAGAAGGGGATTCAAATAGTCGTTCCAAAATTTTGGAGTAAAAGTTTTGTTGCTCTTGTACATTGTTGGATGTTCACAAAATCGACAGGATGGATAGCTGTCAAGCACATCTAATGGTGGTGACATCCATTTGAAATTGTTGGCAAATTTAAATCCTATACAAAAACGTCCACATAAAACCTCATCAAAGGTATTAGGCTAAGAAATAACATATTATTATTTTCAGAAAATTTTATATAAGGCAAAAAAACTCACCCTATTTGCGCAGAACAGGGAGTGTTTGGATTATTTACAAAGAAAGGGATATGGTGTCAGTCACATTGTATTGAGAATCAATAAGGGATTTTTAGTCCCACATCGGAATTTATAGTATGTAGAGGAGCTAGACTCCCTATAAGTAGTGAAGTAGTCCATCAATAAAATTATCCCAACTATTATTTTCTATATGGTATCAGAGCCATAACTCTCTCTCTCTCCACACAAAAAAAATAAAAAAATAAAAAAAATTTAGCCCCCCCCCCCCCGACCCCCTTCCCCTCCTCCCCCTGAGCAGCCCCCCCCCCCCCGACCCCCCTTTCCCTCCCCCCCCCCTGAGCAACCCCCCCGACCTGCACCCCCCCCCCCCCGACCCCCCTTCCCCCCCGCCCGCTGACCCGCGCCCCCCCCCCCCCCCCGTTGACCCGCCGGCCCCCCTTCCCCCCCTCCAGCGCCGCCCCCCCCCCCCCCGCCCCCCCCCAACCCGCCCCTTTACTGCTGCTACAGTACCCTTTTTAGGGTTTTCTTTTGCTGTTTCCAAAAAAAAAATAGATTTCTTCTCTTTAGAAGATTTCTGTAGTTGCCTTCGAGAATTAGTACATTCTTTTTAGAAGCTCTGCTACGAATACGAAATCTCTTTAGATCTTCGTATCTCAGAAACGTTGTCTTTACAATCGTTTCTGCACGGCTGGTATACCTCTGGTTTGTCTCATGCAAGGAGGCACAACTATGTTGGTTATCCTTGAACCGTCCGAACGCGTTATCATGACGCGGTTCTAGTTGGTCGTATAACCTACGACATATCAATGAGGGATCTCGTTTTGTTGTTTCCCCCGGTAGCTGACTAAGACGAAGACGACTCCACAGAAGACGACTCCGGAAACAATAACACCTCACTGATTGCAATTGCAGAAGTCATGGATTCCATCTATGAGAAGTTGACAGCAGCAGAAATGAAGGCCCTGGTCGAGGATCTCCTGACCAAGAGATTACCGGAGGCGGCCCCACGCGTGACCCATACTGATGTGGATCCGTTACCATACAAAATGGGGAAGTTGGACAAGCTGGAGACGAAGTTGGAAGGCACGACCAACTACTTGAAATGGTCGCGGCAGGCGATGCGGACGCTGAAGGGACGTGGCTTGGTTGGTTATGTCGATGGCACCACCAAGGCCCCTGTCGATCACTCCTCGAAGGAGTTTGCTGTATGGGACATTGTCAACAATGTCGTGGCTGGTTGGTTGACAGCCTCTTTGATCGACCAAGTGTCGGGTAACGTTGAAGCAATGGAGGGAGCTGCTGATATCTGAAGAACGTTGAAAGACATGTACTCCGGTTCGGGAAACCCCATGCGAGTCTTCCAACTGCAGGATGAGCTCGATAGGGTATTCCAAGACGATCGTACTATCTCTGAGTACGCTGCCTTGTTGAAGAAGTACTGGTCTGATCTTGACCATTATGATCCTCTTGGCATGGAAGATGCTCAGGTTGAACCGACTTTTGTAAAATATTTCCAGAAATTTCTGGATTATATCTCGCGGCAACGGATGATAAAGATTTTGAAGGGGCTCAACCCAGCGTTTGAGCAACGGCAGAATGTACTTCTCGCACAACCGACGCTGCCGACATTAGAAGATGCCATAGCTGCCATGGCATAAGAAGAAGCACGATTGAAGCTGATGCCTACCAAGGGTCTCTCCCAGGGGGAGCAGGCCGGAGTTGACACATCTGCTCTTGCCACTTTCACACAGCCTCCTTCTACGGGAGGCGTTTGCCACAACTGTGGTGTCACGGGGCATTACATCCGCTTTTGCCCAAAACCGACACGGACTCCCTCGAATGGACGGGGTCGTGGTCGCGGTGGACGACGAGGTGGTCGAGGCAGCTACGGTGGTGGAAGGGGCAGTTACTCTGGAGGCAATAAGGCGCATCTGGCGGATGAAGGTGGGGACAATCAGCTGGCGGACATCACTCCTTTTGAGAGGGAAGTTCTCGAGAAGATGCGCGGCTCAAAGCTTGGTTCTGGTGAAAGACAAGTCATTCCTGGGACGCCGTCCGCTACAGGTGATTACTGTACTTACTTCTCCCAAACCAGTGCCGGTATACCTCCGCGTGCTCTTGTATCTGTCTCTCAGCCAGCTTGGATTATGGACTCTGGGGCATCTTGCCATGTCACGGGGTCCCGAGGAGAGTTCCGGGAATACTCTACTCTAACGTCGCCAGAAAGCATTCAGACTGCTGATGGTACCTACAGGCCGGTTACGGGTAAAGGCACTGTTGATTGCACTCCTTCCATCACTCTATCTAATGTCTTACATGCTCCTTCCTTTCCTGTCAATCTTATTTCCATTAGCGCTATTATCTTTGATCTAAACTGTATTGTTTCCTTTGATATTCCTAAGGTAACTTTTCAGGAGAAAGGAACGGGGAGACGACTAGGCACTGGCACATGGCATAAGGGTCTATGGTACTTGGATAGGACCGGTCTGGATAGAGCACTGGCATCTTTGGTTCAGACGCCCAACCGGAAGTCCGAAGTCGAAGTGTCGAAGCCGAGCTGCTCCTCCAACATCGGCGTGTAGGGCATTCTTCTTTTTTCGTTATTGGTCGATTGTATCCGTCATTATATCAAAAAGTAAATAAAGAGTTGTTAGTTTGTGATTCTTATGAGTTGGGGAAGCATACCAGAAGCTCTTATGTGCATTCTGGGCATCGATGTTCTACTACTTTTGATATGATTCATTCCGATGTGTGGGGCCCTTGTCCTACAAACGATGTTAACGGTTATAGATGGTTTGTTACTTTTATTGACTGCTCTACCCGCGTAACGTGGGTCTACCTGCTGAAGAATAAAAGTGATGTTTTCGAGGCATTTCAAAGCTTCCATCAACGGGTGCGGACACAGTATAATGCTCGTGTTAAGTGTTTCCGGTCGGATAATAGGACGGAATATACCCATAAGAGGTTTGCTGCGTATTTATCCTCTCATGGTATACTGCATCAAACCTCTTGTGCTTATACACCGGCTCAAAATGGTGTTGTCGAGCGGAAGAATAGGCACCTGCTGGAGGTGGCTCGGACAATGATGCTCGGACAATGATGCTGGCCTCTTATATCATCAACAGGATACCCTCTCAATTACTGGACTGGAAGACCCCTTTGGAAATGCTCACGGGGACAACTGCGTACACCGTTCCTCCGAAAGTATTTGGTTGCGTATGCTTCATCCACGATAACAGGCCTGGTGTTGATAAGCTGGATCCTCGAGCACTTAAGTGTGTCTTTATTGGGTACACCGGGACACAGAAGGGTTACGTATGCTGGAGCCCGGTTGAACGGAAGCTGTTTGTAAGCATGGACGTTACATTCAGAGAGCTGGAACCTTATTATGGTTCGGACGAAGGTTCTGCGTTTGGGAACACGCCTCACACAGCGGGTGTTAGACATGAGAGGGAGGTAGTACGCCCAAACGTCGTTGTCGGGTCGGTACCTTGTCCTGTCGTGACAAACTGGCAGAAAGGGGGAGACAACATCACTAATACTGATACGGAGGATGAAGAAGACAATACGTACATTACGCAGGGGGAGAAGCAGACAAGGAAAAAGGAGCTCCAAGTTTACATAAGAAGACAGCAGACATCCAGTACTGTGCCGTGCCCTGTGCCAAATGTGCCAAGTCCTTCGTCTACTCCTGCCCCAACTCCTGAAGATGTTACTCCCGTACCGGATCACTCGGATTCGGAAGCGGGTCTCTCCGACTCAGATGGTATGCTTTCTCCACCACCCATTGCTCCCTTAAGGAGGTCTTCTCGCATTAATGCGGGAAAGGCTCCTATTCGTTTTCAAGATTATGAACATGATATCGCCAACTACTTGTCTTATTCTAATATCTCTCCGACTTATCAAGCCTTCCTCACTTCGTTAGACTCCACTTCTTTACCTAAGAATTGGCAGAAAGCAAAGAAGGACCCAAGATGGAAAGCTGCAATGATGGAAGAACTTGGGGCACTAGAGAAAAATAAGACATGGGAGCTGGTACCATTACCTGAAGGGAAGAAAGCTGTGGGATGCAAAATGGGTGTACACAGTGAAGGAAACACCAGAAGGAAAAGTTGAGCGGTACAAGGCGAGACTGGTTGCAAAAGGCTATACCCAGACATATGGCATCGACTATGATGAGACTTTTGCCCCAGTAGCGAAGATGAGTACCGTAAGAACGCTGGTCTCCATTGCAGCAAACTATGGGTAGAAGCTACACCAGTTAGACGTAAAGAACGTATTTCTTCATGGAGACCTACAAGAAGAAGTTTACATGGAGACTCCTCCGGGGTGCTACTCTGTGTCAGATTCAGGTGAAGGAACGTCACATGGAAAAGTGTGCAAACTGAAGAAGTCGCTGTACGGGCTGAAGCAATCTCCTCGAGCCTGGTTTGACAGATTCAGAAAGGCTGTCACTGGCATGGGGTACCATCAGACAAATACAGATCACACAGTCTTCCTCCAGCATACAAGAGGCCACATAACTATACTTGCTGTATATGTGGATGATATAGTAATCACAGGTGATGATGCTGATGAGATCACTAAGCTGAAGACGAAACTCGCCAAAGAGTTTGAGGTGAAGGACCTGGGAGAGATGAGATACTTTTTGGGTATCGAGGTGTGTAATGGTGAACAAGGAATTGTTCTCTCACAAAGAAAATATGTACTAGATCTGCTGAAGGAGACAGGAATGCTGGGATGCCGAGCAGCAGTCACTCCAATTGACCAGAAGTGCAAGATGGGAACAGAAGCAGGGGAGCTTGTTCATCGCGAAAGGTATCAAAGGCTAGTAGGCAGACTGATTTATCTAGGGCGTACTCGCCCTGATATCTCATTTGCAGTAAGTGTTGTAAGCCGCTATATGCATGATCCAAGAACGGGTCATATGGATGCAGTATTTCAGATCCTAAGATATCTGAAAGGGACGCCGGGAAAAGGATTGTGGTTCAAGAAGAATGGATGCACAGATGTTGAGGGATACTGCGATGCAGACTGGGCAAGCTGCATAGACGATAGAAGGTCTACCACAGGGTACTGTGTTTTTTTAGGAGGAAACCTGGTTTCATGGAGAAGCAAGAAACAGTCAGTGGTAGCACGGTCGACAGCTGAAGCAGAATACAGAGCAATGGCTCTAGGAGTATCAGAATTGCTATGGGTAAAGGCGCTGCTGACAGAGTTGAAGCTAGACAAGGGGACACCATTGCACCTTCGGAGCGATAGTCAAGCTGCGATAAGTATAGCGAACAATCCGGTTCAGCATGACAGAACGAAGCACATCGAGATCGATCGATTCTTCATCAAGGAAAAGCTGGAACAAGGGATACTGAAGATTGACTATGTTCGCTCAGAAGAACAAGTGGCAGACTGTCTGACTAAGGGTCTTAGTTCATTGAGTCTGTCAAAGCTATGTAACAAGATGGGGATGATTAATATCTATCGTCCATCTTGAGGGGGAGTGTTGAGAATCAATAAGGGACTTTTAGTCCCACATCGGAATTTGTAGTATGTAGAGGAGCTAGACTCCCTATAAGTAGTGAAGTTGTCCATCAATAAAATTATCCCAACTATTATTTTCTACACATTGTATCCAAAAAAAAAAATCCTAGCGCTAGTTACTTTGGCGCCCAAAAAAAAAAATCCTAACGCCAATTATACTGGTGCCGAACCCCCCAAAAAAATAAATTTTTTTAGCACCAGTATCACTAGCGACAGAAAAAGTAATTCCTGGTTTTAAAATAATTTATATATTATTTATAAATTAATTTGTCTATTTTTATAATGTTTGGTTTAATCTATCAATTAATTTGTTATTATCTATACACTAGATGAAATAAATTAGTTATAATATATATTTGTATATATAAATTTATCTTAACTAATAGATTTTATTATTACCCATATTTGTATAGATTAATTTATTATTATCTATACTAATTTGTTATTAGTTTATATATTAATTTGTTATTATCTATACTAAAATATTTATTAGTATATATCAATTTATTTTCAAATCAAATTATATATATATATATATATATATATATATATATATATATATATATATATATATATATATATTGCAGCACCCATATATGGGGTGCTGCTATTAACACTCCTAAAATGTCATTCGGCACTCCTCTTTAATTTTTGTTAACTTTCAAAGATTAATTTATTATTATCCTAACAAAGATTAATTCATTATTATCTATACTAATATATTTATTAGTATATATCAATTTATTTTTAAATCAAATAATATATATAAAATAATATGTATATATATATATATATATATATATATATATATATATATATATATATATATATAGCAGCACCCATATATGGGGTGCTGCTATTAACACTCCTAAAATGTCATTCGGCACTCCTCTTTAATTTTTGTTAACTTTAAAATTCCATATCTACCCCTGCATTAAACATAAAATTAATTTGTGAATGCATGAAGGGAGGAGTGTAGGATGACATTTTAGGAGTGCCAATAATGTTAATGCATGGACAAATTCGTAATTTGAATGTTAAAAAAAATTAATAAGGAGTGTCGAATGATATTTTTGGAGTGCTAATAGCAGCACCCATATATATATATATATATATATATATATATATATATATATATATATATATATACCCTCCCTCCCCGGGAAGCCCCTAGGGCTTCCCTTCTCCAGCTCCCCCCCAGTGGTTTGTGCCAGCCTATGACCCAGCCTTGGCCGGCCGGCTGCGTGGAGTTGTTCCGGCAACTCTACCTCGCTCATGCGCCCCCTCACGACGACCCCCCCGCCCCCCTCCACTCCCCATCTGCTCCTCCCCTACCACCTCCCCGTCATCCTCCCAGCTCCCGGGTGTTCGATCGTCAAGCCGCCCCCGCAGCCCCACGCTCTCCCCTTTCTCAGGCCCCAATCCAGTTTCTCACAGCCCTCCGCCATCCTGCGCTCTCTACGCCCCCTCCTCTGCGCCCACGAGCGCAGTTCCTTTGTCCGCTTTGGGCCCACCTGGCTCTTGCACTCACCCGCAGCTCCCGCAGCTCCCACACTCCTCTTCAGCCTTCCACCGCCCTCGTTTCCTTTCCTGCTTCGGTTCAAAATTCGAACGGAGCAGCCCTCTCCTCGGGGGGGGTCACCCACCTGCGGTGCAGGTTTGGGGGACCGTCCTTTCTGGCACCACATGAACGGTTCAGTCAACCTTCTCAACGTGGCGGGCCACACTCCATTTATTGCTGGTGCACGTAATTGCCCAACGCCTGCAGCTCCATTCGGTGGGGCCCACTCCCATCTAAGTTTTTACGCACCTGGCATTGATTTCCAGTCAGCTAATGGCGCTTCCTTCAGGGGAACCCACCACCATCCATCCTTTTACGCGCCTGGCGTAGCTCCTCAGACAGCGTATGGAGCTTCCTTCGGTGGGGCCCACCCCCATCCATTTTCTTACGTGCCTGGCGTAGCCCCCCAGACAGCGTATGGAGCTTCCCACGGTGGGGCCCCCTCCCATCCCAGTTTTTACGCACCTCAGTCAGCTTTTGGTAGAGCTTCACACGGAGGGGCCCCCTCCCATCCCAATTTTTACGTGCATCCGTCAGCTTATGGTGCTTCCCAAGGTGCGGCCCACTCTCAAGCCGCTAATGAGACTCCCCCTTATTCAATTTTTTATGCGGACGACCGTTCAAGTGGGCCCCCTATAATTATTCTGTGCGTGATTCCTACGCGCCTTGCTTTGCAGCCCAACTCTCATGCGGAGCCCTCCCCTCCATTGATTTTTACGCGCAGCATGACCCCTGTCTCTGTGGTGTTCGCGTCTGGATTTCAGCCAGCGTATCCCCATTCCCCTAACTCCTCTCTCTCAGACGGGCCCACCTCGGGCTCTTTCGAAGCTTTTTATGCACCAAGTTCTCTCTCCGCGTACTCCCATTCCTTTTATACCCCTCCCTCTGGTGGGCCCACTCCCCAGCCCGTGTTCCGCGCTCAGTACCCCAAAAACGCCAATCCTTCCCTCGCCCCTCCCACCGCGCTCCACGCCCCCCTCTTCGCCAACACACTCCTCGCTCCATCCAATTCGCTTGTCGACTATTCTGATACCGCCCCCATTCATCACTCCCAGGCCCTCTTTCCTCCTCTCTTCTATCCCTCTTCTCCACTGGCCCCTCAGCCCCTGCACCCCTATCTGAGGCCCCCGACCCCTCCCATGATCCCCCTGTTATCCCTCCCCCTGTACCCTTGGTTATGGAGGATCGATCCCTGGAGCACGACCTTCTTGTCCCCAGCTCGACCGAGACAGGGGACCCCGATGTGATCACCCAGGTCGCTCACTCGCCTCCTTCTCCAGTTGTCGCTGGTCCGTTGGTGGTTCCTTCCTCAGCGATCGTAGCGAGCCCCACCCCTGGGAGGCCCCCTACGGCCGCCCCCCAACCATATTGCATCCCCCAGGCAGACCCCCCTGTCAATGCCCTCCGCCCCGACCGGACCCCCTCCTCGGCTGCCCTCCCCACTCCTTCCAGGGACAATTCCTCGACCCCTTCTTTGGCCGTTCCCCCTCCACCGACCTTCGCAGACAAGCTGCGCCCGGATCTGGCATCAGCTAAGGCGCCTCTAGTCCCTGACATCGATCTTTCGGACATTGAGTACTCTCAGGAATCATCGGTGCCCTCGGTTCCATTCTCTGACATGGAGATGTCCTCTCTATCGAACTCATTCCCCCACACCTTTATTCTCAAATTTTTATCTGGATGCCCCAAATTCCCCAGGGTGCAGGAGACTATAGCCAGTTGGAGACTCACAGCGGAATACCGTGTAGCTCCCCTCGATCCCAAACACATTCTCCTTCACCTATCATCCGACTTAGACCATAAGACAGTCTTGTCCAAAGGCACGTGCAGGATTGATTCCCATCAGGTAAAGATCATCAAGTGGTCAGCTATCTTTAGTACTAAAGAGGACTCAGCGACTGTCGCCGCATGGATCACTCTACCTAATATACCTCTCATTTGCTTTGTCCCAGCGGCTTTCAGGCGTATCGCTAACTCTTTCGGCACGTTTGTGGCCTCAGCCCCTGAGACCAGCAATCTCACCAAAGCCTACTACGCCAAAATCTGTGTGGAACTCGACTTCACCACCGAACCACCCAACTTTATCAACATCGAGCTGGGCAACCGAACCTACACCCAACAAATCCTCTACGACAACCACATCATGTTCTGTAACCATTGCCACTTAAGAGACCATCTTCCAAAGTACTGCCACCGACTTCACCCAGAACTAAAGAAGAAATAACTCCGAAAAGATAGCGAGCCAGCAGAGGGGAGAACACCCTTACCACCTATCCTACCTCGCCCAAATTCGCACACCCGATTTGGATCCGACGACGACTCGCCCGACAAGAGCGATTCCCCCATCAAAGCATTAATCCCACGCAACACCCAAGCTCTCACCCTATCCAACCAGTTCGACGCTCTTTATTCGGAGGACGCAGAAGACCAACCGGAGTCAGCCTCTTCCCTTGCCGACCGGGCGCTCACTGAGAGACTCCTCAATCTAGAAGGAGTAGAACAGCTCACTGACATAACCGTGGCCAATCAACAACTCACTACCGAAGACCACGTGGTTGAGGCCCTAGCCATTCTAGGGCCAGATCTGGTCCAGAGAGGGCTCCAGATCTAAGCCGCGGGCTTCCCGCTTCAGCAAACTAGCCTCCCAACAGGGAACACCAGCGACTCCATTATCATCCCACCAGAGAATCCTATCCTGGACTCCGCCGGAGAACCGGTCAGTCAGCAACCGGCCCTGAAGGAGCAATCATGTAACGATCACCCCCCATCAACAGAGGCAGGACCCTCTACCTCGAACAAGGCCAATGCAGCGGACCCACTGAAACCGCCACCATTCAAACCAGATCCGCCGCCAAGCAGAACAAACCCTCCCCCCCCATAACATCCTTAATGCTTAACATCCTATCCTGGAATGTCCGCGGTCTAGCGAACAAACCGACGGTCAGGAGAATAACCAATCTGCAAAAAATCCACAAGATAGACATCGTCATTATCATCGAACCCAAAATTCCCCCAAAAGACTAAAATCCATCCAACTGCAACTGGACCTTCCTATGGCCATTGCAGGCAGACTGTATTCTCGGCACGAAGGATGTCAAATTAGGAGTCATCCAGGATTCCCAGCAGGCCCTCTCCTGTTGGTTCGACCACCCCAGACTTCCCGAACGAGCTAACCTTTCAGCGGTCCATGGCAGCTGCAATGTCGCGGAGAGGAAACAACTCTGGAATAATCTCCTTGACATCCATCACCTCAACACCAACTCCCCTTGGCTTTGCATTGGGGACTTTAATGCGATCACATGTAGTGCGGAGAAATCCGAAGGTCGTCCACCTCCCGTCCCGACAATGCTAGACTTCAACAATTTCATCTTCAATGCCCACCTAACCTCTCTCCAGTTCTCTGGCAATGCATTCACCTGATGCAACATGCAGGATGGCGACCGTCGTCAATACTCTAGACTTGACAGGGCCCTCACGAACGCCTTCTGGCACGGAATGGGGATTACAACCAATCTGTCCCACCTCAACTCCACAAAATCAGACCACAACCCCATGTTGGTTGAGATCAAAAATAAGACCAACTTATCCAAAAAGAACTTCCAATTTCTCGACTTCTGGACCGGGCACCCCCAATTCCTGGGTATCATTGCGAAAGCATAGAACAGTGAGGACTCCCCCAACCCCCTCGTTCGGGTGAGCAACAAGCTTAAAGCCACTAGGAAAGCCATGTCCGTTTGGAGCAAGCTTGCCTACGGTGATATCTTTCAAGCCGTTCGGGTAGCCGAGGACGACGTCACCCGCGTCGAAGTCCTGGTAGTCACGGATCGCTCGTTAAGGCTAGTAGAGCCCTCAGCCTCACTAAGGCGATGCTTAAATTCAGGATCAAAGTGGAGATTGATTTCTGGAAGCAGAAAGCGAGGCTGAAATGGGACAATGAGGGGGACAAAAATTTGAAGTACTTTCACGCCTGCATTAAAGGGCGCAGACAGAAGCTCTCGATCCATAGGACTACGGACGAGAACGGAAACATCATTACCGACCAAAAGGGCATCCAAGTGGCAGCCACGGATTTCTATTCCAAACTTTTTGCCAAAGAGACTGTCCACAAAGATAGATCTTTCCTTGACCAAATCCCCCTCTTCATTAACGACTCCGACAACGCCCAGTTGAACCGTACTCCCACGGTTCAGGAAGTTAAAGATGCAGTGTGGGCTCTGAACGAGCACAGTACGCCTGGCCCGGACGGTTTCTTGGGGGTATTCTTTCGCACATGCTGGGATATTATCAAGCAAGACATCACCGAAGCGGCGATCGCCTTCTTCGAAGGTGCTATATACCCCAAAGCCATTTCTAGTGCCAACCTGATCCTCATCCCTAAAAAAGACAACCCGGAGTCCTTTCGTGACTATCGACCCATTAGTCTGTGCAACTTCACCAACAAGATCATATCCAAGGTTATCGCAACCAAGATGGGAAATTCTCTCCAAGATCATCTCGGAGGAGCAAAGCGGGCTTGTTCGCGGAAGGAATATCCAGGACAACATTATGCTGGCCCAAGAGTTAATCACCTGCATAAAATTTTCTGTGAGGGGAGGCAACATTGCTGTCAAAATCTACATGGAGAAAGCCTATGACAGACTGGATTGGCAATTCATGATCTGGATTTTCAGAGCTTTCGAATTTTCGAAAACTTGGACCAACATCGTCTGGAGATCCATCAGCAACTCGTGGTTTTCCACGGTCATCAACGGCAACGCTGAGGGATTTTTCAAATCCCACCGCGGGGTGAGACAGGGCGACCCCCTATCCTCTACTGTTTTCATCATAGCGGTTGACACCCTGAGCAGGAACCTTAACAATATGGTCAACACCCCCAACTTCCAGCACTATCATACATCCAGTGGATGCCCTGTCATCACCCATCTGGCTTTTGTCGACGACCTACTCATCTTCTCCTCCGGGGATGAAGGCGCGGTGGCGGTGGTTCACAACACCCTGATGAGGTACTCTAGATGCTCCGGCCAGAAGATTAATCATTCCAAGAGCGTTATCTACACTCACCACAAAACCAATAGAGAGCACGCCAACAACCTCTCCAACTTAACATTCTTTTCGGTTGCCAGGCCCCTGTTCACCTATCTCGGATGCCCGTTAGTGTATGGGAAATCCAACGCCAGCATCTTTGAGGACTTAACTACCAGAATCTGGAAAAAACTGGAAGGGTGGCACAATGCCACCTTATCCCCAGGGGGCAAGATGATCCTCATCAATCACGTGTTATCCTCAATCTCCATCCATACCCTGGCTGCGTGTTTGCCGCCCATCAAGGTCCTTTCATCGATCGAACAGATCTTTTGTAATTTCTTTTGGGGGCACAGCAACAGCCACGACAAGTATCACTGGGCCAGTTGGGACTCTATGGCCCATCCGACTGGAGAAGAGGGCTTGGGATTCACCAAGCTCAGTCACATTGTTAAAGCATTCTCGATGAAACTGTGGTGGAACCTACGCACGCGAAACAACTTATGGAGCAGGTTTTTGAAAGCTAGATATTTCAAACATATCCACCCCTCGATGGCCATACCCAACTGCAGATCCTCCGTGGCTTGGCGTCGCATCCTTAGTGGCCGCGACCTGGCTGAACCCACGATGAGACTCCAGCTGGGAGCGGGCGACTCGAACCCATTCCTTGAGCGATGGGTTGGAGACAGCATGATCCCGAATCTCACGGAGACCCCGAGAGATTGTAGGATCAGAGACTTGTGGGACCACACTACCGACGACTGGAACTGGGACCGGATTCGTGAGTGGGCTGGTGTGAAGGTAGCAGATAGCGGCCGAGAAAGAGGGTTACGCATCGGTAGCGAGGCGGATGCGTTGAGTTGGTCCCTCGAGGCATCGGGAACATTCTAGGTGAGGTCGGCGAGAACCGCTATCCAGGGCACCGGTAGGCCGTACCTCCCCATGGCTCACTATTGGCATTCCTGCATCCCCAAGAAGTGGTCCTTCCTCTTGTGGAGAGTCCTCAGAAAGAAACTACCGACAGACGACATCCTTAACACCGTCGGGATTAGCTTAGCATCAGCTTGCTCCTGCTGCTCCGAACGAAAGACGGAGACTATTGATCACATCTTCCGTCAAGGGACGCTGCCAGCCAGGACTTGGACCACCCTTAACCAGCTATTCAGCATTGAGCAGGAAAGCGGACGCTTCCACGATCTACTGGCTTCCTGGGGTTCCGCCTCCCATGGCCAACAGATCGTCGCAGCAGCCGCTACATGGGTCATGTGGAAGAATCGCAACAAAACGAGATACGAAGGTCACCCATACTCGGCAGACCAGCTCTTTCGGGAAATTGCCCGACAATGCCGTAAGCGGAGCACCCTGTGTTCCCACTGTGCGAGAGGATTCTGGTCCATGCTACCCCCGTAGCCCCTGGCGTCTGTTTTGCCTGTTTTGCTTTCCTCCCTCCTTCCTTTTTGTGGTATACATGTATAGGCTTCGGTATTTTGCGCCTTGTATACGATTTTTGTGCGATCTTTGAGCCGTCTTTAATAAATTGTGGGGATTTATATATATATATATATATATATATATATATATATATATATATATATATATATATATATATATATATATATATATATAATTTGTTAAACTAGTAGATTAAACCGAATCAATTTGCTAATCTTTGGTTTAAATCGAATTAAACCAAAAGTCTATTTTTTGCATATATTAATTTGTATATTAGCTTTTATATATATATATATATATATATATATATATATATATATATATATATATATATATATATATATATGGAAGCGGATCAAAAGCCCCCTTAGAAAGCCCCCCAAAAACCCCCCTCACTCTAATCCGTAATTTAATGTTAATATTAATGTTAATATTAATGTTAATATTAATATTAATGTTAATATTAACATTAAATACTAAAATTAACATTAAATTTAACATTAAAATTAATATTAACATTAATATTAACATTAACATTAATATTAACAATAACATTAACATTAATATATAAAAAATTAAAAAAAATTTAATATTAACATTAAAATTAATATTAACATTAATATTAATATTAACATTAATATTAACATTAATATTAACATTAATATTACGAATTAGAGTGAGGGGGGTTTTTGGGGGGCTTTCTAAGGGGGGCTTTTGATCCGCTCCCTATATATATATATATATATATATATATATATATATATATATATATATATATATATATATATATATATATATTGTTATTAATAAAAATAAATAAATAAAAATAGAGATATATAAATTAAATTATATATAAATACATATATTTTAATATGTATATTTACTAATATGGGTAATAATAAAATCTATTAGTTAATATAAAATTAATATATATAAATATAATAACTATATATTTTGTTTTTATCCATAGTATAGATAATAACAAATTTATTACTAGATTAAACCAAACTAACTTTTGAAACCAAACATTATACAAATTTAGATAATACACAAATTAATTTAAACCAATTTTTTTTCTGACGCCAGTGGCTCTGGCGTCCGAATTTTTTTTTTTTTTAGGTTCAGCGCAAGCGTGACTGTTGTCAGGATTTTTTTTTTTTTTTTTAATTTTTGGGTGCTAGTGTGATGAGCACCAGGATTTTTTTTTTTTTTGGCACCAATGTGACTGCGCCAAATCTTCTTTTTTGGAATAATGGAGTTTGATGTATTTAATAGATGTATTTAATATAAACTTATGTGAAAGGATTTTAATTTCAAACTTATTTTCCTATACTAGACAATTCTAGAACCGTCATTGCTACAATCTAACATATATATATATATATATATATAGTTTATCAGAAATTGATACAAACTTTGAGGAAATATTATATGGAATATTCCAACAACGAATAGAACTGTTCCATCAAAATCAATGTCTAAAGTGTTATTTGTTTGCGCCTCTGAAATCTAAATAAGAAAAATCAAGTTCAGGGATATTATATGTTGTTTGGTTGTCAACAAATTCAGAGATAATGTCTGAATTTTGCCTGTAAAACATTCCGACTTAAAACCACCTCTAAAATCCAACAAATGAATCTGAGTAATTTTTTTTAAATTTTTTTGTCTTAATATCTTTGTAAAAAAAATAGTATAAGGGTATAATTGTCTCAATGATATTTATAAGTGTTCATATGTAAAATGTACAAACAAACAACTTATATTCAGAGGTTACATTCAGACAAAAAAAAGGAGCCTTTTCAGATCCAGACTTTAATAATTTAAATTTTAGACTTCAGACCACGGTCTGCCATATATCAAAGTGTCTATCGGGCTGAGCCAGCCTAGGCCCAGAATTGAACGGGTTGCACCTGCTTTGGGCCAGGCCGGGTCATCTGGGGAGGAAGCTAGGCCGAACCAGGCCGGATCGATAACACCTAAACCCAAATCTAGCCCGGCCTAGAACCGGGAAAGAGCGGTCCGGGTTTTACCATGTTGGGTCCTGGCCGGTTCCAGGATTGTCCGTAGTAAATTTTAGAAAAAAAAGGCCAAAATAATGGTCTTTGGCCTTAAATATATTTTTATAAATAAACTTTATATAAAAAATAAGCTTATGAAAAAATAATTTACATAAATAAACTTTATTAATTTCTCAAATTTTATATAACATTTCTTTTTTGGTAAACTGAAAAAATAAAACTAAAGACTTTATTTACAATTTGATCTTCAAGTCGCAAACTTCCAAATTATCCGATAGCAACTTGTTTCTCTTCTTGCTATAATATAAAAGAGGCATTTCACGCTAATATTTTTAGAATGATGCCAATATTTTAATAAATTTTTAGTATATATTAATCATGTTACAAAAGTCCTTGTTTGTTGCTACAACTTATGTTTGAGTTTATGTTTTTAACCTCTCTTCATGTTTTCTTTGTAATACCACAAAAAAAATGTAGGGAGGTTCAAAGTAGAAAGTCAAATATAGGTCGCATCAAAAAATAAACCTATCTACAATAATAACACATTAAAAAATAATACAATTTTTTCATGAAGATGAAAGATTTTCTTACACAAGAAGATCGCTTGTAAGTATTAGAAAAGAGGGAAGAAAATTGGAAAAATTTATGAAATGCCCAAAAAAACGAAAAAGTTTTATAAAAAATCCACCGCACAATAACATTTCATCGCGTGTCCAAAATTAGCAAAAAATATATAAAGTTGGTTCCAAATGACCTTTTTGTCCTTCCTTCTAATTTATTGAAAACACCCACGAAACTACTCTTAAAAAAAATATTTCGATACTTCATCTTCTTCCATACGCTGCTTACTTTCGAATCTAGGTTTTCTCCCCAAAAATCTTCAAAAACTCATCGAAAAATTTTGGAAAGACCGAGACAAACGACAAAAGTGCTAAAACGGAGGTCCAAACATCATTTTTTTGAGATTCTAAATTTCGGTAGGCCGTCTAACAAAAATTTTGTTACTTTCAGGCTCCTCAAAGATACGCTCATTTTAGGACAAACCGGACCTCGTTTCGACCTCCCAGTCAAAAGTTATGGTACTTCAAAGTTTCAACTGACCATAAAATGCAGGAGAATGGTCATTCTCCGGTTAGAACACGAAAAATGTTAGTTTCGTATGAGGGTGGTCATTCTCCGTATTAGTAACACGAAGAATGTCATTCTCTGTCTTAATTTACACGGAGAATAGTCATTCTCTGTGTTAGTAACACGGAGAATGGCTCTCCGTCTTAATTTACATAGAGAATGGCCATTCTTCGTGCTAAATTACACGGAGAATGGTCATTCTCTGTCTTAATTTACACGGAGAATGGTCATTCTCCGTATAATTTAGCACGGAGAATGATCATTACAGTGTTAAAACGCAGGAGAATGGCCATTCTCCTTATTAGAAACACGGAGAATGCCATTCTCCGTGTTAAATAAAACGGAGAATGCCATTCTTCGTGTTAAATAAAACGGAGAATGACCATTCTCCGTGTTAGAAACACTGTGAATGCCATTCTCCGTGTTAAATAAAACGGAGAATGGCATTCTCCGTGTTAAATAAAACGGAGAATGTGTTAAATAAACGGAGAATGGCATTCTCCGTCTTAATTAAAACGGAGAATGACATTCTCCGTGTTAATTTACACGGAGAATGGTTATTTCCAGTGTTAAAACGTAGAAAAATGACCATTCTCCGTGTAATTTAGTACGGAGAATGGCATTCTCCGTTTCTAAATTACACGGAGAATGGCCATTCTCCGTGCTAAATAACACGGAGAATGACATTCTCCGTGCTAAATAACACGGAGAATGGTCATTCAAATGTTAAAACACAGGAGAATGGTCATTCTCCGTGTTAGAAACACGGAGAATGCCATTCAACACGGAGAATGGCATTCTCCTTGTTAAATATGCAGGAGAATGACTATTCTTCGTGTGATATCGACGGAGAACAGTTGACAGAAACCTAATTTTTTATTTTTTTTGTTTTGTGGAAAAAAATTTGACATGAATAAAGATTCAAGAGTTTTCGTTCTTCTTTCAAAACGATGCTAACTCTTATGGAAAAGAAGAAGAAGATCTTCTCTCCATAATTGACCTAATTGTCGGAGAAGAAGAAGAAGAAGATGAGCGATGATCGGAGTTCGACTGAAAAAAAAGCATGGCGAACTACGAACGATCTTTGCGATCTCTGCTGAAGATGAGAGCAATGGAATTCAGATCTCGTGAAGAAGAAGAAGAGAATCGCAATACAGATCTGAGTTTGTGCGGAGGGGTAGTTATGGTATTAATTTTGTAAATACAGAGTATCTAAAGAGAATCTTGGAATACTTAACGTGGAAATATATAATTCTGGACATTTCATAAAATCCATCACGCGGGTGGGTTTTTCATAAAAACTAACCATGAAATTGGATTTCTCAGCAATTTCCAGAAGAAAATTTATCCTGAAAAAATGGATGAATTATACTCTTATTTATAACATTTTTTGGGGCCAAATAACCAACAATTCTTTTACAATATACCTAATATAGAGGTATTTTGATTTTTTAGCAAATGACCAAAATACCCCTTAATAAAGTTTAAAAAGGGCTAGGATTTGGGGATATTTTGATAAAAACATCCCCTTAATTTAAATTAAAATAATTGTCCAAATATTACTATAACTTATATAATATGAGGTATTTTGGTAAATATCCCATTGACATTAACATGTGGGGCCCGGGGGGTGGGGGAGGAAAAGAACGAGAATAATTAGACTTGAGACCGGGACTTTGTCCGGGTTGCTTACCAGGTTTGTTCGGGGTTGGGGGGCAAATCCGGCTCGACTCGGATTTTTACTCTGGCTGGTCTTGGTCTAGCCTTCGGGGCGAAAAACCCAATCCGAACACGGCTAGTCGGTTTGACCGTATCAGGACCGGACCATGTTCCGGATTATACACCTTGAGCCGTATAGATAGGCGGAGCAGCCTTGGGTCCCTAGTTTTTTAATCATTTTTAGGGGCCACAAATTTCTTTTATATATATATATATATATATATATATATATATATATATATATATATATATATATATTTTTTTTTTTTTTTTTTTAATTTTTTTTTTATTATATATATATATATATATATATATATATATATATATATATATATATATATATAATGTGTGTGTGTGTGTATATATATGCGTATATATAGTGTGTGTGTGTGTGTACGCGCGCGCGCAAATGACCTCTAGCCTAGTGGTTAAAAGAGATGCATGCAGCCCAAGTGGTTGGAGTTCGAGCCTCAGTGGAGGCGAGTTCGCCACATTTACTCGTAAAAAAAAAAAAAAAAAAAAAAAAAATATATATATATATATATATATATATATATATATATATATATATATATATATATATATTGAAGCATGGTAATTGTATTAATTTATGAATCCAGTATAATCAGGTAATGTCCATCCAGCACACTCTCCTCACATCTCCTTCTATGTTATGTATAAGACCAATTTTACTGGTACATACACCATCAAATATAAGGGGGCTTCAAAACGGCTCAAGATTGAACCGTCTAAGTCGTGTGTATATCATCAACCATTTTATTTAAAAAAATTAAATTATATAAAAAATTGTTGAAAAAAGTTTAAATTTGTTATATATACTCAATATAGGGAATCAAACTGAACGAAACAAAATGGATACCTTCTACCTCAACCACATGAGTTATAAAAGATATTTGACTATAATTGGATAATATTCTTATTATATGTACAAAATACGTGCATTTACTAGTATATATAAAGACGACTTGGAAACGGCTCAAAAAGTTGAACGGTTTAATCCGTTTGTAAATGCTCCATAAATTAATTTTTTTTTTAAATTAACTAGTTATTTAACTACCTAAATATGACTTAGTTATAACTAAACAATTCTAATCCAAGTGGTTAAGGTGAGAAATATTTTTATTGGTTGACTAAGTTCAATTTTTAGAAATAAAAGTATTTATAATAAATTTATATTAAAAAGTCAATAATTCTTTTTTATGTGTGTTTACTAGTAAATAGATATGACGAAGTCCATGAGCTCAGTGAGGGCCCTACTTCAGACGTCATATGACACAACAGGCAAAAACCCTAAAATATAGAAAGAGCTAGTAAACTGATTGAATTTAGAAGATTATATAAGCAGATGCATCAGCAAGCAACAGTGACAACTTGAAAGACTTGCCTGAAAATGCCATCGGGGTCGAGCGTCGCCCTGTGGTAGTGGTCGCCGGGGACTTCCGTAGAGATTACATTATGAAATGTATTGTTATAATAGACGTCGATGCTTCCAGACTGGTTGTACATGACCTGATACACTCCTGCCCCATAGATCATACTAGCCCAGTACGCTTTGGTGTACTGATACGGAGTCGGGAAGGCGACGGGATACATCACGAGGTTGCCGTCGACGCCCTGAAGCACCAGCACGAACCTTCCACGAGTGTAGTCGGTGTCCATCAGCCTGGCGAAGACCCGCGTCTCTTGCTTGAGCGTCTGGCCAGGCAGGATGGTGTCGGTCGGGTGGTCGAAGCTCTGCCACAGGACCTCCCCGTCCGCCGCCGAGAGCACGAGGTTGCCCGTGTCAAGGATTGCCGCGTGGGAGGTCTTGTTCACGCCGGCGGGGTTCCATATCTCCTGACCGGAGGGGTCCTTAAGAGAGAATCGCCCGTCGGGGCTCAGCGTGAGATTGTAACTCTCTGCAGCGACGACCGGAGCGTCCCCGTTGGCGCACCACACGATGGTCTTGTTGTCCATCTTGTCGAACCAGACTGCTAGGAGGGAGAGGGAGGAGTTGGCGGGGTGGGGGAGGAAGCCGAAGGCGAAGTCGCCGGATGGGGAGAGCCATGTGGTGGGCTTTGTGAGGGGAGTGAGTGTGGTTCCTATGCTTATGTTCTTGTAACTAGCTTGATCAGCTAGCGATAGACGGAGGAAGAGCAGTAAGAAGAGGAATGATGCCATTATTTGTTTGCTGAAGAGACGGTCGAGTTACCAAACTACTGGGAAAAAAAAATCGTATGTTATTATAGGGAAGAAGAGAAGGAAAGGCTTGACGCGGTTTTCCTGAGTAGAAGCGTTCCACAGGAACGTTGGAAGTCCTCTGTGCTAGTTGGTGAGGTGGAGGATGGTTCCTGAGTACTTCCATTGTTGCATCATTACCAAACACTAGGCTTAATTAATTGCAAGTCGAACTTCAGTACAGAATGTGCTCGGTTTGATTTTCTTAATGAGCCAAGTTCATTGATTATGATTCTATAAACTCAATGATTATGATGCTATAAACTCCAACCTCCACTCGAGTCCAGAAGCGAATGAACTGCTCTGAAGATCTCAGGAATCTGAGTTTGACCACTAAACAAAGTATGACGGCTAAAAAAATTATCGTAAATAATTTTGTATAACACTTTTTCGTAGCCCTCAAGCGTTATAAAAATTACTGTTATAAATATTTCTAAAAGCATCATAAATATTATTTACATTTTTTTTTTTTTTACAAGCATCATAAATATTATTTACCTATATAATTTTTTTTCCTTAAAATCTTTATAAATATGACAAACATATATGACACTTATTTACCAAAAATTATATATATATATATATATATATATATATATATATATATATATATATATATATATATATAACACTTATTTTTGCGGTACTAGGATGGTGTTAGTTTTATAGATGGCAAGCTCAGCCGGGTCAGTGGTGAGGTGGTTGTTCACAATGTGATGACAATCACCGTATACATATAATTTGCTATTAGGCTTCCAATATATATATATATATATATATATATATATATATATATATATATATATATATATATATATATTTTGAAGCAATGGGTAATTGTGGCGAACTCGCCTCCACTGGGGCTCGAACTCCCGACCACTTGGGCCGCATGCATCTCTCTTAACCACTAGGCTAGAGGTCATTTGCTATATATATATATATATATATATATATATATATATATATATATATATATGTGTTGGTGTTTTATTCTATGTGTTGTGTGTGTTCACAACATTCTATTGTTAAAAGATAGTCCCACATCGGAAAATCACACCAATATGTATCTCTATATATTACTTATGAAGGAATAGAGAGATGCACATGGGTTGAGACCCAATGGAGGGTGCCATGTGGGGGGATTTTACATAGAGGTGAGAATAAGAAACCAACTTTTGGCCAAAATGAAAATAGATTGGAGCTTAGCGACTCGGACTCGGACTCGGACTCGGGCTCGGGCTCGGGCTCGGGCTCGGACTTGGGCTTGGGCTTGGGCTAATGGGCTTTTGAGGCTTAATGTGGCTTTTGCATTAAACCAGGGTCGAGCGGGTCGAGTGGGCCGTTCAAATTATGTAACGTCCGCGGGTCTTGTGGGCTCAGATCCGGAAATGGCTCAGATCCAGAAAATCCGGACCTGGCATTAAACCAGGGCGTGCGTTCAGAATTTGAAAAGCCCATCTCGTGCCTATAATATCAGAAGCATCTCCTCTCTCTAAGGTTACAGAAAATAATCAGAGAATTTCCAGAAAGAGAGAGAAGTGCTGCTGCTATTCCGAAGAGTCGTCGACATTTTTGGCCAGCGTTCTTGCTGGTTCCTGGAGGCTTGTCCGTAAGGCGGATATAGCTTTGAGCGCCGGTGATCTTTCACCCCAGCAGGCTTTCTTCTTCCTCTGTTGCCTTCGAGAATACCGTCGCTTCTCTTTAGAAGTTATACGGTTCTGTTATACGGTTCTGTTGCCTTCGAGAATACCGTCGCTTCTCTTTAGAAGTTATACGGTTATGTTGCCTTCGAGAAATATTACGAAATCTCTTTAGATTATCGTAATACAACATCACCTTCTTTAGGGTGTTGTTGCTGGAAATATTGTCTTTACAATAGTTTCTGAAAACGTGTTTTTCCATCGATTGTTCGCCAAGGGACTAACAATCTCAAAGCTATATCGAAAAGATGGATAACTCACGTGCATCGCTCGTCAATACCGACTTTAATAAGTTGGAGAAATTCGACGGCGAACACTTCCAAATCTGGAAACGGAAAGTAACCTTAAACATTCAACTCGTGGAAGTTGATCACGTGCTGAATGAGGAAGAACCGATCGTTCCAACAACCGGAACCGCAGAAGTTATTGCAGCTGCTAAGTCCAAGCAGGCAAAATGGATTAGAGAAAACAGTATCTGTAAACTGTTGATTCTCAATAGCATGGAAGACTCTCTGGCAGAGTCCTATTCTAAGAAGAATTCTGCCAAAGAGATTTGGGACTCCTTGGGGAAATTGTACGAAGATGACGAGAATCGGTCCAAGATCTTCTTGGTTGAAAGATACCACAAGTGGACCTTCGAAGATGAGAAGGCTATGCTGCCCCAAGTAAAGGAGTTTCTGAAGCTGCACCAAAAGTTGGATGACGAGAAGATGCCTCTTGTCGACAAGTTTGTCGTTGGAGGAATCGTCTCTAAACTTCCTGCGGGTTGGAGCAACTTCTATGCAAGGATGCACCGCAAGAAGCTGGACATATGTATGGAAGATCTCCTGCAAGAGATCCATGTTGAGGACGAGATGCGCTCTCAACAGAAGATGGATTCTCTGTCCAAACAACTGGCGAAAGCAAATCTGGTCCAAACTCAAACCAGAGAGTACAAGGGGAAGCAGGCGGCTTCTCCTCACAAGAAGAAGAAGGACTTCACTAATCTGAAAGTGAAGAGTCCTTCATTCAAGAATCAGAAGTCCAAGTCCCATGTGACTTGTTACAAATGTGGCAAGAAGGGCCACTACAAAAGTGACTGCAAGGAACCAGAAAAAGGTGAGCCTAGTAAGGTTTTTTTGGTTACTAATCTGGTTGCAATGATAGCGCAGGTTGCAAATATGGAGGTTGACTCGGACTGGTGGATAGACACTGGTGCGACATGTCATGTCTGTTCAGACAAGGAATGGTTCGACTCCTATGAGCCAACTTTCGAGAAAGTCATAATGGCAAACCAGGCATAAGCTGAAGTACTGGAGATCGGGACGGTGGAGCTGAAACTCACATCGGAGAACACTCTGACGCTTCAAGGAGTGAAGCATGTTCCTGCAATTGCTAAGAACCTGATCTCTGGGAGCCTGCTTTGTAACGCAGGCTTGAGGATGGACATCAATGCTGGCCAGATGGTGATGTCCAAGAAGGGTACATTCTTCGGAAAAGCTTTCCAGACTGAAGGAATGTACAAAATTCAGCTTGTTGTAACCCAGAAAAATGATATTAATGCTATTTCTACTTTGAACTATTCTTTTGAGTTGTGGCATAATAGGCTAGGACATGTTCATTGTAAAAGAATTAACAAGATGTCTAGCCTAGGACTTATCTCCAAGTGTGGGGGTAAGGTAGAGAAATGTGAAGTGTGTGCTCAGACGAAGATCACAAGGAAACCCTTTCACAGGGTCCATCGAAGCACAGATCTTCTGGAGTTGGTTCACTCAGATATCTGTCATTTCAAGCAATTCTCTACAAAAGCCAGGATGAAGTATTTTATTACTTTCATCGATGACTTCTCAAAGTATGCTTTTGTCTACCTGCTCAAGTCTAAAGACGAAGCATTCGAGAATTTCAAGGAGTTCAGGACCGAGGCTGAACGGCAAACTGGACAACAACTCAAAAGGCTAAGGAGTGATCGAGGCGGGGAGTATCGGTCTCATGATTTCTCATCATTCTGTAAAGAACATAGAATCATAAATGAGATGACGGCTCCGTACTCTCCTCAATCCAACGGAAGTAGCAGAAAGGAAGAACAGAACGTTGACAGAGATGATGAACTCTATGCTGTTGACTGCGGGTCTTCCAAAGAGCTTCTGGGGAGAAGCTGCATTAACGGCTACTTTCATTCTCAAAAGAGTAACGTATGCAACTTCGGACATAACACCTCATGAACTCTGGTTCAAAGTCAGACCTAACTTGAATGTCATTCGAGTGTGGGGGTGTCTGGCTTACGTGAAGCTCCCATATCTGAAGATTCAGAAGCTGGAGACTAGGACCACTAAGGCTATCTTATTGGGTTATGTCGAGAAGAGTGATGCTCGGAGATTCCTTGATATAGAATCAAATCATATCATTGAATCTCGCGATGCTGAATATTTTGAAGACAAGTTTGCAAGGCACAAAAATATTGTTCTCGCGGATCTTCCGGAGAATGATGAGGTACAAAGCAGACAGAAGTCCTTAAAGAACCAGTAGTCCAAGAAGAAGCTATTGTCGAAGAGACACCAGTTGAACCAGAACTCGCTGAGCCGTCAACTAAGCGAGTAAGGAGGCCGAAAGACTTCGGAGATGACTTCGTCACTTATCATGTGGAAGCAGATCCGCTTACCTATGATGAAACGATGAAGACCAGAGATGTTGTATTCTGGAAGGAGGCGATAGACAATGAGATTGACTCAATCACCTCCAATAATACATGGGTGTTAGTTGACCTGCCAGAAGGAGCAAGACCCATCGGATGCAAATGGATCTTCAAGAAGAAGATGAAAGCAGATGGAACCATCGACAAATTCAAGGCCAGGCTAGTGGCCAAAGGGTTTGCTCAGAAACAGGGGATCGACTATTTTGATACTTATGCTCCAGTAGCTCGGATGACAACCATCAGATTGTTAATTGCTCTAGCAGCAATACACAAACTAGTGATATATCAGATGGATGTGAAAACGGCATTCCTTAATGACGAGCTGACAGAAGAGATCTACATGCAACAACCAGAAGGTTTTGTCGTCAGAGGTCTGGAAGACAAAGTCTGCAAGTTGATGAAGTCTCTGTATGGTTTGAAACAAGCTCCCAAAATGTGGCATGAGAAGTTTGACAAAGTGATAAGGTCAAATGGCTAGAAGGTCAGTGAAACAGACAAGTGTGTCTATACTAAGTTTGCTGACGGAAGAGGAGTTATTGTTTGTCTATACGTTGACGACATGCTAATCCTAGGTACGGATTTAAGCTGTGTCACAGAGACAAAGAAATTTCTCTCGACCAAGTTCTGTATGAAGGACTTGGGGGATGCCGATGTTATCTTGGGGCTCAAGATCATCCGGACAGGCACGGGAATAGCACTGTCACAATCTCATTACATTGAGAAAATGCTCACTCGATATGGGTATCAAGATCTTCCTAGAATTGATACACCGTACCGGAGTGATCAGAAGCTGGAGCCAAATTCGAGAGAAAACGTCAAGCAATTGGAGTACGCCAGCGTCATCGGAAGCTTGATGTACGCTACTACTGCCACAAGGCCTGACATAGCTTTTGCGGTGGGAATGCTGAGTCGGTTCACTAGCAACCCAGGCGTTGAACACTAGAACGCTGTGAAGCGTGTTATGAGATATCTAAAAAAGACTCAGACATTTGTACTATACTACAGCGGAGATCCGTCAGTAGTGGAAGGCTTCAGTGATGCTAGCTGGTGTTCAGAGGTGAAGAGCGAGTATTCTACAGGTGGATTCATATTCGCCTTGGGCGGAGCTGCTATATCGTGGAAATCGAAGAAGCAGACAATGTTATCTCGCTCCTCCATGGAATCTGAATTCTTTGCATTGGATGCTGCTGCAGATGAAGCAGAGTGGCTTCGGGAGCTCATGTATGATCTTCCAGTGGTTGGAGCTCAGATACCGGCAATCCCAATATACTGTGACAACCAGGCGGCAGCAGCAGTAGCATCAAATGAACTCTTTAACGGGAAGAAGAGGACTGTGCGGTTAAAGCACAGAGCAGTGAACGATCTTATCAAACGAGGCGTCATTGCAGTGATCGATGTTCGGAGTCAGAAGAACCTGGCGGATCCGTTCACGAAAGACCTCAAACGACAGCTGGTCGAGGACACAGCAAGAAAGATGGGTTTGAAGGCATTCTAATATTGTGTCATTATAATCCTATCAATAAATTTTATGTTATTGGTTCAAAGAGAAATCTACCAGATATCTAATTTTTTGATTCAAGGGAGGACTATTGACTGGAAAAATATTAGTTAACAGTGGGTACTTGTTCTGCGGAACATGGAAGGGTTTCGGACCCAGAACCACTGTTATCTACTATAAATTTTCTACAGAAAATTGATCCTGTGGGAAGGATGGCATAATGCCTTAATGAGTTCTCAGACTGAGTGAAGGTCTGTTATGCTTTACAGGAAGCATGGTAGCACAGCACTACAAGGAGTGTGACTCCATGCTATGTGTGGCGGTGACTCCACCATGAGGTTCTCGAAAGAGGTAAATCCTCGGCTATGTTAGCCAAGTCACAGCGACGTAGCACCGCAAATAGGCAGTTGGCCTAATGCTGTATATTGAATTAAAGAGGGATGTAGTCAGCACTACAAAGAGGAGGTGTTCCTCATGTTACGGGTGGCACGACACCACAATGAGGTAAACCCGGCTAGGGATAAAGCCTCGGCCTTGCAAGCCATATCGTAGCGGCGTAACACCGTACAGAAGCGTAAGGCTTCATGCTGGGTAGTTTGGCACTACAAAGGGGCTAGACCTCATGCTACGGGTAGTATGACACTACGATGAGGTTTCCGGTGATTCGGGGTAAGGTCCTCGGCTTAAGGCCATGTCATAGCGGCGTAGCACCGCAAAGGAAGCGTTGGACGCTTCATGCCATGTCTCTTTAATAAAGAACTCACCTATAATGTATGGACAGAAAAAAAGGCCGTTTCTTGAGGGTAAATTTGTAGACGCCCAAAATACATACATTAAAATCCAGGCTGGCACAAGGCCTTTAATGTGCAGCCAGAAGCACAGATAACTACATTATGTGAGTGGAAAAAATTACAGTTGTGGTACAGAATTCAAGGCGTAGTCCATTCTTGTATCATACTGTTGTTCAACCCATGCGGAAAGATTCAAGTCGTCAGCGACATCTATCCTAATGCATAATGGACAGTTATTATGTGGCACGCTTAACTCATATATATAGATATATGTGGGGGATTGTTGGTGTTTTATTCTATGTGTTGTGTGTGTTCACAATATTCTATTGTTAAAAGATAGTCCCACATCGGAAAATCACACCAATATGTATCTCTATATATTACTTATGAAGGAATAGAGAGATGCACATGGGTTGAGGCCCAATGGAGGGTGCCATGTGGGGGGATTTTACATAGAGGTGAGAATAAGAAACCAACTTTTGGCCAAAATGAAAATAGATTGGAGCTAAGCCCCGAAGGGGCTTAGCGACTCGGACTCGGACTCGGACTCGGACTTGGGCTTGGGCTAATGGGCTTTGAGGCTTAACGTGGCTTTTTGATGACACTTTGCACTTAGCACGACAGCTCGTCGCTAGGCGCATTGTGCGCTTTAGTTGCGCTCGTGCGCGAGCTTCTGCGCGGCCTGCGTGGCGTACGGGGCGTACTGAGCGTACTGAGCGTACTGAGCGTACTGAGCGTACGGGACGTACGGGTCGTACGGGTCGAGCGGGTCGAGCGGGTCGAGTGGGCCGTTCAAATTATGTAACGTCCGCGGGTCTTGTGGGCTCAGATCCGGAAATGGCTCAGATCCAGAAAATTTGGATCTGGCATTAAACCAGGGCGTGCATTCAGAATTTGAAAAGCCCATCTCGTGCCTATAATATCAGAAGCATCTCCTCTCTCTAAGGTTACAAAAAATAATCAGAGAATTTCCAGAAAGAGAGAGAAGTGCTGCTGCTATTCCGAGGAGTCGTCGACATTTTTGGCCAGCGTTCTAAAGTTCTCTTCGAACTTGCTGGTTCCTGGAGGCTTGTCCGTAAGGCGGATATAGCTTTGAGCGCCGGTGATCTTTCATCCCAGCAGGCTTTATTCTTCCTCTGTTGCCTTCGAGAATACCGTCGCTTCTCTTTAGAAGTTATACGGTTCTGTTATACGGTTCTGTTGCCTTCGAGAATACCGTCGCTTCTCTTTAGAAGTTATACGGTTCTGTTGCCTTCGAGAAATATTACGAAATCTCTTTATTCTCGTAATACAACATCACCTTCTTTAGGGTGTTTGCTGGAAACATTGTCTTTACAATAGGTTTCTGAAAACGTGTTTTTCCATCGAT
>JANAVB010027598.1:16952661-16970161 GCA_029216955.1 Iris pallida
GAACATGTTTGGAAAGAACACAAAAACCTTCCCAAACTAGAGAGTACCTGCGAGAGAACCGAGCAATACAATGCACAAACCAAACACCAAACACAATCCACGCAGACAGAGAGAATTTTTGACGTGGAAAACCCTTGCAAAAAAATTATGGGACGATCGGAGTCCAACCCTTAAGAAGCCTTCACTAATAAAATAAAGAGTACACCCTCTACAAATTCTTCCGATCCAACACGGATCCCCACAATACTTGAAAGCAAGAATAATTGATTACAAGGCTACGAAGACAAAGACGACGAGTAGAGATTACCCGAACACGATCCTCCTTCGAATACGGCCTTCAATCCTCCTTCTCTTCCAAAGTTGTAATGGCACTCTTGCCTCTTTTTTCTCTCTTTTTCTCAATGTTGTTGTTGTTACGCTTGTGATTAGGGTTAGAAAAAACCATATTTAAACACCCTAATTCCGCAACAAAATCTGGACCGTAGGATACGATCCAACGGTGATTAATCACCCTGAAATTGCCTGGACCCGTCAACACAGAGTTCGGCCAGAACTCTGTGTTTTGTGACAGAACAGTTCTGGAACCAAGGGCCAAGATTTGGATGGCCAAGATTGATGATGGGCTATGTTAAGGTTATATTAAACCCTAAATTAGGGTTCTTAAACTACATATAAAGGTCGAGGGGGTTTGCCATTGAGAAGCTCATACGGGAGATTTGAGGGTGCAAGCCCACACAAATTTAAGAGAAAGTCTGTGCTACTCTTACGACTTGCCAATTTATACAGTTGGAATAAAAGATATGTTAGTGGAGTCATATTCTTCGATCAGAAAGATCGACACAGGATTGGGTGAGTGATTTTATTATAGTATTTTGCTTTCTTCTTGATTTCAATGAGGATTGAACTTAGGGCAAATGTTTAATAATTTGTATTCAATCTTGTATTTTTTTAGTTATATAGATTGATATTTGTCTAGGCAACATAGTCACCGAACAGATACTGTGTTTGATCTGTCTTGGTGATAAAGTGAGACAAGATTTATTTTATTTTCAGGTGGGTTGGAATCATTTCTTGACATCATTCTTGTGTCCAACAAAAGGCAGCTCTATGAGTCCATACTGAGTTGCTGGGTGGGAAAGTATGACGGACCAGATGAGACCTCATATTTTCTATTTTGCAAGACTAGAACTATAATTATGTTTAAAAAAATTCACATTCTATATTGTTGCTCGAGTTTTTACCTTTTTGCAATAGTTTTGAATAGAATTACTATGCATATATAGGAGAAATTCCATGGTGTGTTATGTTTTCTTGTGATATTGTGTTGGTTAATAAGAGTAGAAAAGAGAAGATTAGTATGAACGAATACTTGAAATCTAAGAAATTTAAGACTAGTAGAATAAAAAAGAGTACATGGAAATATAATTTCAACTCGAAGTCAAAAGAGAAATGAGATAAAAGTTCAGATAGATGGACAAAAGATTCCTAGAGTGGTAGAATTCAAATGCATTTATGATCAATCATTCATCATGTTATGCATTAAAATAAAATGATAAAATGGAGGAGCGCTTCAGGATTACTTTGTGATCAAAAGATATCTCTAAAATTGAAAAAAAAAATAGTTCTAGAAGTTAACTATAAGACCAGTCATGTTGTATGGATTACAATGATGGGTAATTAAGAAATAACATGTCTAGAAAAATTAATTTAGCTGAATTTAGAATGCTAAAATGGATGAGTGATAATATATTAATTAATATAGAATAAATAATGAGTGTATCCATGAAAAATTAGATGTGACACCAACTGAGAAAAGATGAGAGGAAATCTACATAGATCATTTGGACATGTGCAACACAGATCAATAGATGATCAAATAATTAGGAGGAGCGATAAAAGTAGTTAATGGAGCCGTGGAACTAGAGGTTAGATGAACATATATAATTTGAAGTGCAAAAGAATTATATGAATTTTATTTGTGTTAAAAAGGATATGACCCTTAAAAGAGTTGAATGGAAGAAGGGATTCAAATAGTCGTTCCAAAATTTTGGAGTAAAAGTTTTGTTGCTCTTGTACATTGTTGGATGTTCACAAAATCGACAGGATGGATAGCTGTCAAGCACATCTAATGGTGGTGACATCCATTTGAAATTGTTGGCAAATTTAAATCCTATACAAAAACGTCCACATAAAACCTCATCAAAGGTATTAGGCTAAGAAATAACATATTATTATTTTCAGAAATTTTATATAAGGCAAAAAAACTCACCCTATTTGCGCAGAACAGGGAGTGTTTGGATTATTTACAAGAAAGGGATATGGTGTCAGTCACATTGTATTGAGAATCAATAAGGGATTTTTAGTCCCACATCGGAATTTATAGTATGTAGAGGAGCTAGACTCCCTATAAGTAGTGAAGTAGTCCATCAATAAAATTATCCCAACTATTATTTTCTATATGGTATCAGAGCCATAACTCTCTCTCTCTCCACACAAAAAAAATAAAAAAATAAAAAATTTAGCCCCCCCCCCCCGACCCCCTTCCCCTCCTCCCCCTGAGCAGCCCCCCCCCCCCGACCCCCTTTCCCTCCCCCCCCCCTGAGCAACCCCCCCGACCTGCACCCCCCCCCCCGACCCCCCTTCCCCCCCGCCCGCTACGACCCCCCCCCCCCCCCACCCCCCCCCCCCTTCCCCCCTCCCCCCCCCCCCCCCCCCCCCCCCCCCCCAACCCCCCCCTCTGCTACACGTACCCTTTTAGGGTTTTTTTTGCTGTTTCCAAAAAAAAATAGATTTCTTCTCTTTAGAAGATTTCTGTAGTTGCCTTCGAGAATTAGTACTTCTTTTAGAAGCTCTGCTACGAATACGAAATCTCTTTAGATCTTCGTATCTCAGAAACGTTGTCTTTACAATCGTTTCTGCACGGCTGGTATACCTCTGGTTTGTCTCATGCAAGGAGGCACAACTATGTTGGTTATCCTTGAGCCGTCCGAACGCGTTATCATGACGCGGTTCTAGTTGGTCGTATAACCTACGACATATCAGTGAGGGATCTCGTTTTGTTGTTTCCCCCGGTAGCTGACTAAGACGAAGACGACTCCACAGAAGACGACTCCGGAAACAACAACACCTCACTGATTGCAGTTGCAGAAGTCATGGATTCCATCTATGAGAAGTTGACAGCAGCAGAAATGAAGGCCCTGGTCGAGGATCTCCTGACCAAGAGATTACCGGAGGCGACCCCACGCGTGACCCATACTGATGTGGATCCGTCACCGTACAAAATGGGAAGTTGGACAAGCTGGAGACGAAGTTGGAAGGCACGACCAACTACTTGAAATGGTCGCGGCAGGCGATGCGGACGCTGAAGGGACGTGGCTTGGTTGGTTATGTCGATGGCACCACCAAGGCCCCTGTCGATCACTCCTCGAAGGAGTTTGCTGTATGGGACATTGTCAACAATGTCGTGGCTGGTTGGTTGACAGCCTCTTTGACCGACCAAGTGTCGGGTAACGTTGAAGCAATGGAGGGAGCTGCTGATATCTGGAGAACGTTGAAAGACATGTACTCCGGTTCGGGAAACCCCATGCGAGTCTTCCAACTGCAGGATGAGCTCGATAGGGTATTCCAAGACGATCGTACTATCTCTGAGTACGCTGCCTTGTTGAAGAAGTACTGGTCTGATCTTGACCATTATGATCCTCTTGGCATGGAAGATGCTCAGGTTGAACCGACTTTTGCAAAATATTTCCAGAAATTTCTGGATTATATCTCGCGGCAACGGATGATGAAGTTTTTGAAGGGGCTCAACCCAGCGTTTGAGCAACGGCGAATGTACTTCTCGCACAACCGACGCTGCCGACATTAGAAGACGCCATAGCTGCCATGGCACAAGAAGAAGCACGGTTGAAGCTGATGCCTACCAAGGGTCTCTCCCAGGGGGAGCAGGCCGGAGTTGACACATCTGCTCTTGCCACTTTCACACAGCCTCCTTCTACGGGAGGCGTTTGCCACAACTGTGGTGACACGGGCATTACATCCGCTTTTGCCCAAAACCGACACGGACTCCCTCGAATGGACGGGGTCGTGGTCGCGGTGGACGACGAGGTGGTCGAGGCAGCTACGGTGGTGGAAGGGGCAGTTACTCTGGAGGCAATAAGGCGCATCTGGCGGATGAAGGTGGGGACAATCAGCTGGCGGACATCACTCCTTTTGAGAGGGAAGTTCTCGAGAAGATGCGCGGCTCAAAGCTTGGTTCTGGTGAAAGACAAGTCATTCCTGGGCGCCGTCCGCTACAGGAGATTACTGCACTTACTTCTCCCAAACCAGTGCCGGTATACCTCCGCGTGCTCTTGCATCTGTCTCTCAGCCAGCTTGGATTATGGACTCTGGGGCATCTTGCCATGTCACGGGGTCCCGAGGAGAGTTCCGGGAATACTCTACTCTAACGCGCCAGAAAGCATTCAGACTGCTGATGGTACCTACAGGCCGGTTACGGGTAAAGGCACTGTTGATTGCACTCCTTCCATCACTCTATCTAATGTCTTACATGCTCCTTCCTTTCCTGTCAATCTTATTTCCATTAGCGCCATTATCCTTGATCTAAACTGTATTGTTTCCTTTGATATTCCTAAGGTAACTTTTCAGGAGAAGGGAACGGGGAGACGACTAGGCACTGGCACATGGCATAAGGGTCTATGGTACTTGGACAGGACCGGTCTGGATAGAGCACTGGCATCTTTGGTTGCAGACGCCCAACCGGAAGTCCGAAGTCGAAGTGTCGAAGCCGAGCTGCTCCTCCAACATCGGCGTGTAGGGCATTCTTCTTTTCCCGTTATTGGTCGATTGTATCCGTCATTATATCAAAAAGCAAATAAAGAGTTGTTAGTTTGTGATTCTTGTGAGTTGGGGAAACATACCAGAAGCTCTTATGTGCATTCTGGGCATCGATGTTCTGCTGCTTTTGATATGATTCATTCCGATGTGTGGGGCCCTTGTCCTACAAACGGTGTTAACGGTTATAGATGGTTTGTTACTTTTATTGACTGCTCTACCCGCGTAACGTGGGTCTACCTGCTGAAGAATAAAAGTGATGTTTTCGAGGCATTTCAAAGCTTCCATCAACGGGTGCGGACACAGTATAATGCTCGTGTTAAGTGTTTCCGGTCGGATAATGGGACGGAATATACCCATAAGAGGTTTGCTGCGTATTTATCCTCTCATGGTATACTGCATCAAACCTCTTGTGCTTATACACCGGCTCAAAATGGTGTTGCCGAGCGAAAGAATAGGCACCTGCTGGAGGTGGCTCGGACAATGATGCTGGCAATGATGCTGTCCTCTTATATCATCAACAGGATGCCCTCTCAATTACTGGACTGGAAGACCCCTTTGGAAATGCTCACGGGGACAACTGCGTACACCGTTCCTCCGAAAGTATTTGGTTGCGTATGCTTCGTCCACGATAACAGGCCTGGTGTTGATAAGCTGGATCCTCGAGCACTTAAGTGTGTCTTTTTGGGTACACCGGGACACAGAAGGGTTACGTATGCTGGAGCCCGGTTGAACGGAAGCTGTTTGTAAGCATGGACGTTACATTCAGAGAGCTGGAACCTTATTATGGTTCGGACGAAGGTTCTGCGTTTGGGAACACGCCTCACACAGCGGGTGTTAGACGTGAGGGGAGGTAGTACGCCCAAACGTCGTTGTCGGGTCGGTACCTTGTCCTGTCGTGACAAACTGGCAGAAAGGGGGAGACAGCATCACTGATACTGATACGGAGGATGAAGAAGACAATACGTACATTACGCAGGGGGAGAAGCAGACAAGGGAAAAGGAGCTCCAAGTTTACAGAAGAAGACAGCAGACATCCAGTACTGTGCCGTGCCCTGTGCCAAATGTGCCAAGTCCTCGTCTACTCCTGCCCCAACTCCTGAAGATGTTACTCCCGTACCGGATCACTCGGATTCGGAAGCGGGTCTCTCCGACTCAGATGGTATGCTTTCTCCACCACCCATTGCTCCCTTAAGGAGGTCTTCTCGCATTAATGCGGGAAAGGCTCCTATTCGTTTTCAAGATTATGAACATGATATCGCCAACTACTTGTCTTATTCTAATATCTCTCCGACTTATCAAGCCTTCCTCACTTCGTTAGACTCCACTTCTTTACCTAAGAATTGGCAGGAAGCAAAGAAGGACCCAAGATGGAAAGCTGCAATGATGGAAGAACTTGGGGCACTAGAGAAAAATAAGACATGGGAGCTGGTACCATTACCTGAAGGGAAGAAAGCTGTGGGATGCAAATGGGTGTACACAGTGAAGGAAACACCAGAAGGAAAAGTTGAGCGGTACAAGGCGAGACTGGTTGCAAAAGGCTATACCCAGACATATGGCATCGACTATGATGAGACTTTTGCCCCAGTAGCGAAGAGTACCGTAAGAACGCTGGTCTCCATTGCAGCAAACTATGGGTGGAAGCTACACCAGTTAGACGTAAAGAACGCATTTCTTCATGGAGACCTACAAGAAGAAGTTTACATGGAGACTCCTCCGGGGTGCTACTCTGTGTCAGATTCAGGTGAAGGAACGTCACATGGAAAAGTGTGCAAACTGAAGAAGTCGCTGTACGGGCTGAAGCAATCTCCTCGAGCCTGGTTTGACAGATTCAGAAAGGCTGTCACTGGCATGGGGTACCATCAGACAAATGCAGATCACACAGTCTTCCTCCAGCATGCAAGAGGCCACATAACTATACTTGCTGTATATGTGGATGATATAGTAATCACAGGTGATGATGCTGATGAGATCACTAAGCTGAAGACGAAACTCGCCAAAGAGTTTGAGGTGAAGGACCTGGGAGAGATGAGATACTTTTTGGGTATCGAGGTGTGTAATGGTGAACAAGGAATTGTTCTCTCACAAAGAAATACTAGATCTGCTGAAGGAGACAGGAATGCTGGGATGCCGAGCAGCAGTCACTCCAATTGACCAGAAGTGCAAGATGGGAGCAGAAGCAGGAGAGCCTGTTGATCGCGAAAGGTATCAAAGGCTAGTAGGCAGACTGATTTATCTAGGGCATACTCGCCCTGATATCTCATTTGCAGTAAGTGTTGTAAGCCGCTATATGCATGATCCAAGAACGGGTCATATGGATGCAGTATTTCAGATCCTAAGATATCTGAAAGGGACGCCGGGAAAAGGACTGTGGTTCAAGAAGAATGGATGCACAGATGTTGAGGGATACTGCGATGCAGACTGGGCAAGCTGCATAGACGACAGAAGGTCTACCACAGGGTACTGTGTTTTTTAGGAGGAAACCTGGTTTCATGGAGAAGCAAGAAACAGTCAGTGGTAGCACGGTCGACAGCTGAAGCAGAATACAGAGCAATGGCTCTAGGAGTATCAGAATTGCTATGGGTAAAGGCGCTGCTGACAGAGTTGAAGCTAGACAAGGGGACACCATTGCACCTTCGGAGCGATAGTCAAGCTGCGATAAGTATAGCGAACAATCCGGTTCAGCAGACAGAACGAAGCACATCGAGATCGATCGATTCTTCATCAAGGAAAAGCTGGAACAAGGGATACTGAAGATTGACTATGTTCGCTCAGAAGAACAAGTGGCAGACTGTCTGACTAAGGGTCTTAGTTCATTGAGTCTGTCAAAGCTATGTAACAAGATGGGGATGATTAATATCTATCGTCCATCTTGAGGGGGAGTGTTGAGAATCAATAAGGGACTTTTAGTCCCACATCGGAATTTGTAGTATGTAGAGGAGCTAGACTCCCTATAAGTAGTGAAGTTGTCCATCAATAAAATTATCCCAACTATTATTTTCTACACATTGTATCCAAAAAAAAAAATCCTAGCGCTAGTTACTTTGGCGCCCAAAAAAAAAATCCTAACGCCAATTATACTGGTGCCGAACCCCCAAAAAAATAAATTTTTTAGCACCAGTATCACTAGCGACAGAAAAAGTAATTCCTGGTTTTAAAATAATTTATATTATTTATAAATTAATTTGTCTATTTTTATAATGTTTGGTTTAATCTATCAATTAATTTGTTATTATCTATACACTAGATGAAATAAATTAGTTATAATATATTGTATATATAAATTTATCTTAACTAATAGATTTTATTATTACCCTATTTGTATAGATTAATTTATTATTATCTATACTAATTTGTTATTAGTTTATATATAATTTGTTATTATCTATACTAAAATATTTATTAGTATATCAATTTATTTTCAAATCAATTATATATATATATATAGATATATATATATATATATATATATATATATATATATATATATTGCAGCACCCATATATGGGTGCTGCTATTAACACTCCTAAAATGTCATTCGGCACTCCTCTTTAATTTTTGTTAACTTTCAAAGATTAATTTATTATTATCCTAACAAGATTAATTCATTATTATCTATACTAATATATTATTAGTATATCAATTTATTTTTAAATCAAATAATATATAAAATAATATGTATATATATATATATATATATATATATATATATATATATATATATATAGCAGCACCCATATATGGGGTGCTGCTATTAACACTCCTAAAATGTCATTCGGCACTCCTCTTTAATTTTTGTTAACTTTAAAATTCCATATCTACCCCTGCATTAAACATAAAATTAATTTGTGAATGCATGAAGGGAGGAGTGTAGGATGACATTTTAGGAGTGCCAATAATGTTAATGCATGGACAAATTCGTAATTTGAATGTTAAAAAAATTAATAAGGAGTGTCGAATGATATTTTTGGAGTGCTAATAGCAGCACCCATATATATAATATATATATATATATATATATATATATATATATATATATATACCCTCCCTCCCCGGGAAGCCCCTAGGGCTTCCCTTCTCCAGCTCCCCCCCAGTGGTTTGTGCCAGCCTATGACCCAGCTTGGCCGGCCGGCTGCGTGGAGTTGTTCCGGCAACTCTACCTCGCTCATGCGCCCCCTCACGACGACCCCCCGCCCCCCTCCACTCCCCATCTGCTCCTCCCCTACCACCTCCCCGTCATCCTCCCAGCTCCCGGGTGTTCGATCGTCAAGCCGCCCCGCAGCCCCACGCTCTCCCCTTTCTCAGGCCCCAATCCAGTTTCTCACAGCCCTCCGCCATCCTGCGCTCTCTACGCCCCCTCCTCTGCGCCCACGAGCGCAGTTCCTTTGTCCGCTTTGGGCCCACCTGGCTCTTGCACTCACCCGCAGCTCCCGCAGCTCCCACACTCCTCTTCAGCCTTCCACCGCCCTCGTTTCCTTTCCTGCTTCGGTTCAAATTCGAACGGAGCAGCCCTCTCCTCGGGGGGGGTCACCCACCTGCGGTGCAGGTTTGGGGGACCGTCCTTTCTGGCACCACATGAACGGTTCAGTCAACCTTCTCAACGTGCGGGCCACACTCCATTTATTGCTGGTGCACGTAATTGCCCAACGCCTGCAGCTCCATTCGGTGGGGCCCACTCCCATCTAAGTTTTTACGCACCTGGCATTGATTTCCAGTCAGCTAATGGCGCTTCCTTCAGGGGAACCCACCACCATCCATCCTTTTACGCGCCTGGCGTAGCTCCTCAGACAGCGTATGGAGCTTCCTTCGGTGGGGCCCACCCCCATCCATTTTCTTACGTGCCTGGCGTAGCCCCCCAGACAGCGTATGGAGCTTCCCACGGTGGGGCCCCTCCCATCCCAGTTTTTACGCACCTCAGTCAGCTTTTGGTAGAGCTTCACACGGAGGGGCCCCCTCCCATCCCAATTTTTACGTGCATCCGTCAGCTTATGGTGCTTCCCAAGGTGCGGCCCACTCTCAAGCCGCTAATGAGACTCCCCCTTATTCAATTTTTTATGCGGACGACCGTTCAAGTGGGCCCCCTAAATTATTCTGTGCGTGATTCCTACGCGCCTTGCTTTGCAGCCCAACTCTCATGCGGAGCCCTCCCCTCCATTGATTTTTACGCGCAGCATGACCCTGTCTCTGTGGTGTTCGCGTCTGGATTTCAGCCAGCGTATCCCCATTCCCCTAACTCCTCTCTCTCAGACGGGCCCACCTCGGGCTCTTTCGAAGCTTTTTATGCACCAAGTTCTCTCCCGCGTACTCCCATTCCTTTTATACCCCTCCCTCTGGTGGGCCCACTCCCCAGCCCGTGTTCCGCGCTCAGTACCCCAAAAACGCCAATCCTTCCCTCGCCCCTCCCACCGCGCTCCACGCCCCCCTCTTCGCCAACACTCCTCGCTCCATCCAATTCGCTTGTCGACTATTCTGATACCGCCCCCATTCATCACTCCCAGGCCCTCTTTCCTCCTCTCTTCTATCCCTCTCTCCACTGGCCCCTCAGCCCCTGCACCCCTATCTGAGGCCCCCGACCCCTCCCATGATCCCCCTGTTATCCCTCCCCCTGTACCCTTGGTTATGGAGGATCGATCCCTGGAGCACGACCTTCTTGTCCCCAGCTCGACCGAGACAGGGGACCCCGATGTGACCCAGGTCGCTCACTCGCCTCCTTCTCCAGTTGTCGCTGGTCCGTTGGTGGTTCCTTCCTCAGCGATCGTAGCGAGCCCCACCCCTGGGAGGCCCCCTACGGCCGCCCCCCAACCATATTGCATCCCCAGGCAGACCCCCTGTCAATGCCCTCCGCCCCGACCGGACCCCCTCCTCGGCTGCCCTCCCCACTCCTTCCAGGGACAATTCCTCGACCCCTTCTTTGGCCGTTCCCCCTCCACCGACCTTCGCAGACAAGCTGCCCGGATCTGGCATCAGCTAAGGCGCCTCTAGTCCCTGACATCGATCTTTCGGACATTGAGTACTCTCAGGAATCATCGGTGCCCTCGGTTCCATTCTCTGACATGGAGATGTCCTCTCTATCGAACTCATTCCCCCACACCTTTATTCTCAAATTTTTATCTGGATGCCCCAAATTCCCCAGGGTGCAGGGAGGAGACTATAGCCAGTTGGAGACTCACAGCGGAATACCGTGTAGCTCCCCTCGATCCCAAACACATTCTCCTTCACCTATCATCCGACTTAGACCATAAGACAGTCTTGTCCAAAGGCACGTGCAGGATTGATTCCCATCAGGTAAAGATCATCAAGTGGTCAGCTATCTTTAGTACTAAAGAGGACTCAGCGACTGTCGCCGCATGGATCACTCTACCTAATATACCTCTCATTTGCTTTGTCCCAGCGGCTTTCAGGCGTATCGCTAACTCTTTCGGCACGTTTGTGGCCTCAGCCCCTGAGACCAGCAATCTCACCAAAGCCTACTACGCCAAAATCTGTGTGGAACTCGACTTCACCACCGAACCACCCAACTTTATCAACATCGAGCTGGGCAACCGAACCTACACCCAACAAATCCTCTACGACACCACATCATGTTCTGTAACCATTGCCACTTAAGAGACCATCTTCCAAAGTACTGCCACCGACTTCACCCAGAACTAAAGAAGAAATAACTCCGAAAAGATAGCGAGCCAGCAGAGGGGAGAACACCCTTACCACCTATCCTACCTCGCCCAAATTCGCACACCCGATTTGGATCCGACGACGACTCGCCCGACAAGAGCGATTCCCCCATCAAAGCATTAATCCCACGCAACACCCAAGCTCTCACCCTATCCAACCAGTTCGACGCTCTTTATTCGGAGGACGCAGAAGACCAACCGGAGTCAGCCTCTTCCCTTGCCGACCGGGCGCTCACTGAGAGACTCCTCAATCTAGAAGGAGTAGAACAGCTCACTGACATAACCGTGGCCAATCAACAACTCACTACCGAAGACCACGTGGTTGAGGCCCTAGCCATTCTAGGGCCAGATCTGGTCCAGAGAGGGCTCCAGATAAGCCGCGGGCTTCCCGCTTCAGCAAACTAGCCTCCCAACAGGGAACACCAGCGACTCCATTATCATCCCACCAGAGAATCCTATCCTGGACTCCGCCGGGAGAACCGGTCAGTCAGCAACCGGCCCTGAAGGAGCAATCATGTAACGATCACCCCCCATCAACAGAGGCAGGACCCTCTACCTCGAACAAGGCCAATGCAGCGGACCCACTGAAACCGCCACCATTCAAACCAGATCCGCCGCCAAGCAGAACAAACCCTCCCCCCCCATAACATCCTTAATGCTTAACATCCTATCCTGGAATGTCCGCGGTCTAGCGAACAAACCGACGGTCAGGAGAATAACCAATCTGCAAAAAATCCACAAGATAGACATCGTCATTATCATCGAACCCAAAATTCCCCCAAAAGACTAAAATCCATCCAACTGCAACTGGACCTTCCTATGGCCATTGCAGGCAGACTGTATTCTCGGCACGAAGGACGTCAAATTAGGAGTCATCCAGGATTCCCAGCAGGCCCTCTCCTGTTGGTTCGACCACCCCAGACTTCCCGAACGAGCTAACCTTTCAGCGGTCCATGGCAGCTGCAATGTCGCGGAGAGGAAACAACTCTGGAATAATCTCCTTGACATCCATCACCTCAACACCAACTCCCCTTGGCTTTGCATTGGGGACTTTAATGCGATCACATGTAGTGCGGAGAAATCCGAAGGTCGTCCACCTCCCGTCCCGACAATGCTAGACTTCAACAATTTCATCTTCAATGCCCACCTAACCTCTCTCCAGTTCTCTGGCAATGCATTCACCTGATGCAACATGCAGGATGGCGACCGTCGTCAATACTCTAGACTTGACAGGGCCCTCACGAACGCCTTCTGGCACGGAATGGGGATTACAACCAATCTGTCCCACCTCAACTCCACAAATCAGACCACAACCCCATGTTGGTTGAGATCAAAAATAAGACCAACTTATCCAAAAAGAACTTCCAATTTCTCGACTTCTGGACCGGGCCCCCCAATTCCTGGGTATCATTGCGAAAGCATAGAACAGTGAGGACTCCCCCAACCCCCTCGTTCGGGTGAGCAACAAGCTTAAAGCCACTAGGAAAGCCATGTCCGTTTGGAGCAAGCTTGCCTACGGTGATATCTTTCAAGCCGTTCGGGTAGCCGAGGACGACGTCACCCGCGTCGAAGTCCTGGTAGTCACGGATCGCTCGTTAAGGCTAGTAGAGCCCTCAGCCTCACAAGGCGATGCTTAAATTCAGGATCAAAGTGGAGATTGATTTCTGGAAGCAGAAAGCGAGGCTGAAATGGGACAATGAGGGGGACAAAAATTTGAAGTACTTTCACGCCTGCATTAAAGGGCGCAGACAGAAGCTCTCGATCCATAGGACTACGGACGAGAACGGAAACATCATTACCGACCAAAAGGGCATCCAAGTGGCAGCCACGGATTTCTATTCCAAACTTTTCGCCAAAGAGACTGTCCACAAAGATAGATCTTTCCTTGACCAAATCCCCCTCTTCATTAACGACTCCGACAACGCCCAGTTGAACCGTACTCCCACGGTTCAGGAAGTTAAAGATGCAGTGTGGGCTCTGAACGAGCACAGTACGCCTGGCCCGGACGGTTTCTTGGGGGTATTCTTTCGCACATGCTGGGATATTATCAAGCAAGACATCACCGAAGCGGCGATCGCCTTCTTCGAAGGTGCTATATACCCCAAAGCCATTTCTAGTGCCAACCTGATCCTCATCCCTAAAAAAGACAACCCGGAGTCCTTTCGTGACTATCGACCCATTAGTCTGTGCAACTTCACCAACAAGATCATATCCAAGGTTATCGCAACCAAGATGGGAAATTCTCCCAAGATCATCTCGGAGGAGCAAAGCGGGCTTGTTCGCGGAAGGAATATCCAGGACAACATTATGCTGGCCCAAGAGTTAATCACCTGCATAAAATTTTCTGTGAGGGGAGGCAACATTGCTGTCAAAATCTACATGGAGAAAGCCTATGACAGACTGGATTGGCAATTCATGATCTGGATTTTCAGAGCTTTCGAATTTTCGAAAACTTGGACCAACATCGTCTGGAGATCCATCAGCAACTCGTGGTTTTCCACGGTCATCAACGGCAACGCTGAGGGATTTTTCAAATCCCACCGCGGGGTGAGACAGGGCGACCCCCTATCCTCTACTGTTTTCATCATAGCGGTTGACACCCTGAGCAGGAACCTTAACAATATGGTCAACACCCCCAACTTCCAGCACTATCATACATCCAGTGGATGCCCTGTCATCACCCATCTGGCTTTTGTCGACGACCTACTCATCTTCTCCTCCGGGGATGAAGGCGCGGTGGCGGTGGTTCACAACACCCTGATGAGGTACTCTAGATGCTCCGGCCAGAAGATTAATCATTCCAAGAGCGTTATCTACACTCACCACAAAACCAATAGAGAGCACGCCAACAACCTCTCCAACTTAACATTCTTTTCGGTTGCCAGGCCCCTGTTCACCTATCTCGGATGCCCGTTAGTGTATGGGAAATCCAACGCCAGCATCTTTGAGGACTTAACTACCAGAATCTGGAAAAAACTGGAAGGGTGGCACAATGCCACCTTATCCCCAGGGGGCAAGATGATCCTCATCAATCACGTGTTATCCTCAATCCCATCCATACCCTGGCTGCGTGTTTGCCGCCCATCAAGGTCCTTTCATCGATCGAACAGATCTTTTGTAATTTCTTTTGGGGGCACAGCAACAGCCACGACAAGTATCACTGGGCCAGTTGGGACTCTATGGCCCATCCGACTGGAGAAGAGGGCTTGGGATTCACCAAGCTCAGTCACATTGTTAAAGCATTCTGATGAAACTGTGGTGGAACCTAGCACGCGAAACAACTTATGGAGCAGGTTTTTGAAAGCTAGATATTTCAAACATATCCACCCCTCGATGGCCATACCCAACTGCAGATCCTCCGTGGCTTGGCGTCGCATCCTTAGTGGCCGCGACCTGGCTGAACCCACGATGAGACTCCAGCTGGGAGCGGGCGACTCGAACCCATTCCTTGAGCGATGGGTTGGAGACAGCATGATCCCGAATCTCACGGAGACCCGAGAGATTGTAGGATCAGAGACTTGTGGGACCACACTACCGACGACTGGAACTGGGACCGGATTCGTGAGTGGGCTGGTGTGAAGGTAGGTAGCAGATAGCGGCCGAGAAAGAGGGTTACGCATCGGTAGCGAGGCGGATGCGTTGAGTTGGTCCCTCGAGGCATCGGGAACATTCTAGGTGAGGTCGGCGAGAACCGCTATCCAGGGCACCGGTAGGCCGTACCTCCCCATGGCTCACTATTGGCATTCCTGCATCCCCAAGAAGTGGTCCTTCCTCTTGTGGAGAGTCCTCAGAAAGAAACTACCGACAGACGACATCCTTAACACCGTCGGGATTAGCTTAGCATCAGCTTGCTCCTGCTGCTCCGAACGAAAGACGGAGACTATTGATCACATCTTCCGTCAAGGGACGCTGCCAGCCAGGACTTGGACCACCCTTAACCAGCTATTCAGCATTGAGCAGGAAAGCGGACGCTTCCACGATCTACTGGCTTCCTGGGGTTCCCCTCCCATGGCCAACAGATCGTCGCAGCAGCCGCTACATGGGTCATGTGGAAGAATCGAACAAAACGAGATACGAAGGTCACCCATACTCGGCAGACCAGCTCTTTCGGGAAATTGCCCGACAATGCCGTAAGCGGAGCACCCTGTGTTCCCACTGTGCGAGAGGATTCTGGTCCATGCTACCCCCGTAGCCCCTGGCGTCTGTTTTGCCTGTTTTGCTTTCCTCCCTCCTTCCTTTTTGTGGTATACATGTATAGGCTTCGGTATTTTGCGCCTTGTATACGATTTTTGTGCGATCTTTGAGCCGTCTTTAATAAATTGTGGGGATATTATATATATTATATATATATATATAATATATAATATATATATATATATATATATATATATATATATAATTTGTTAAACTAGTAGATTAAACCGAATCAATTGCTAATCTTTGGTTTAAATCGAATTAAACCAAAAGTCTATTTTTGCAATATTAATTTGTATATTAGCTTTATATAATATATATATATAGATATATTATTATATATATATATATATATATATATGGAAGCGGATCAAAAGCCCCCTTAGAAAGCCCCCAAAAACCCCCTCACTCTAATCCGTAATGTTTAATGTTAATATTAATGTTAATATTAAGGGTATAGGAAGAGGAATGAAGATAAACATTAAAGTACGAAAAGGAACATAAATTTAACATTAAAATTAATATTAACAAAAGTAAACATTAACAGAATATTAACAATAACATTAACATTAATATATAAAAAATTAAAAAAAATTTAATATTAACATTAAAATTAATTAACATTAATATTAATATTAACATTAATATTAACATTAATATTAACATTAATATTACGAATTAGAGTGAGGGGGTTTTGGGGGGCTTTCTAAGGGGGCTTTTGATCCGCTCCCTATTATTATATATATATATATATATATATATATATATATATATATATATATATAGATATATATATATATATTGTTATTAATAAAAATAAATAAATAAAAATAGAGATATATAAATTAAATTATATATAAATACATATATTTTAATATGTATTTTACTAATATGGGTAATAATAAAATCTATTAGTTAATATAAAATTAATATATATAAATAATAACTATATATTTTGTTTTTATCCATAGTATAGATAATAACAAATTTATTACTAGATTAAACCAAACTAACTTTTGAAACCAAACATTATACAAATTTAGATAATACACAAATAATTTAAACCAATTTTTTTCTGACGCCAGTGGCTCTGGCGTCCGAATTTTTTTTTTTTTAGGTTCAGCGCAAGCGTGATGTTGTCAGGATTTTTTTTTTTTTTTTTTTTTTGGGTGCTAGTGTGATGAGCACCAGGATTTTTTTTTTTTTTGGCACCAATGTGACTGCGCCAAATCTTTTTTTGGAATAATGGAGTTTGATGTATTTAATAGATGTATTTAATATAAACTTATGTGAAAGGATTTTAATTTCAAACTTATTTTCCTATACTAGACAATTCTAGAACCGTCATTGCTACAATCTAACATATATATATATATATATAGTTTATCAGAAATTGATACAAACTTTGAGGAAATATTATATGGAATATTCCAACAACGAATAGAACTGTTCCATCAAAATCAATGTCTAAAGTTTATTTGTTTGCGCCTCTGAAATCTAAATAGAAAAATCAAGTTCAGGGATATTATATGTTGTTTGGTTGTCAACAAATTCAGAGATAATGTCTGAATTTTGCCTGTAAAACATTCCGACTTAAAACCACCTCTAAAATCCAACAAATGAATCTGAGTAATTTTTTTTAAATTTTTTTGTCTTAATATCTTTGTAAAAAAAATAGTATAAGGGTATAATTGTCTCAATGATATTTATAATGTTCATATGTAAAATGTACAACAAACAAACTTATTCAGAGGTTACATTCAGACAAAAAAAGGAGCCTTTTCAGATCCAGACTTTAATAATTT